>JAWWES010000169.1:34665519-34684938 GCA_035583135.1 Lophotriccus pileatus
TCACAGCAGGGTTCAGAGAGGTTGGTGTGTGCTCACTAGAGCTTGACCAGAAAGGGTGTGCAGAGTGTGGTCTTCCTTAATTTAAAAAAAAAAAAAAAAGAAAAAAAAGGAAAGAATAAATAGTATGAACAGTTGGAATAAAACCTGAGTTTTGGGTAAATTCCAATAATGTGTTTTTCATTGCATGAGATGCGACGCCTGTCAACACTTACTAGTCAGATTTGCCTCTTTCTTACGTTTCTTAAACAACTACCCCCCAATTTTTTGTAGCAGAGAGGAGTGTCCTGCATATCATGCTTCCATCTCCATACTGTAATTATTAATATAGGGTAGAGAGAGGTCACCTATGTTTTTTGGCAACAGTTATGTTCCCATGTATAAATCATGATAAACTGCTATTACTCTGTAGGGTACACTGATGTTTTCAATTTACCCTGTGTAGAATATACCTTTTTTCTTTCTCTCTTAAAAAAAGGGGGGGAAAAAAATGTGCCTTTTGTTCCTATCACATAGATAAACTCATAGATTTCCCAAGCAATAAAAATAATATTAATAAAAATGAGGCATTGTTACAAAGTAGGTCCTAACCATGCAGCCTAATGTTTCAGTAAGTCTGTGGTGCACATCCTTTTATAGCCAATTAAGGGGATGTTTTATTTCCCTCATTAAAAGTGCAGCCCACAGTCACCATGTTGAATCAAATAAGTACGAGTTTGCACATCCTGTGCTCAACCTTTCCTCGAGGCACAGTAGCGTTTGTCATCTTTATAATAAAGCTTTCCAATTTTTCTGATTAATATTTAAAAGAAATAACATGACCTGAGGACTATATATATGTATATATATATATATATATATATATATATATAACATGCTTGTGTGAAGGCACTCCGTGCTCCCTGGTTTAAGGCTAACGTGCCATTAGATCACTTTGCGTTCTGCCTCCTTCCAAGACCTATTTTCCGGTGTTTATGTGCAGCAGGAGTCTCTCTGTGCTCCTTTCTTTCTCCCAGATGTCAGAGGGAGATCTCACTGGTGTTGCAGTCGTCGCCAGGATGCTCCTGGTCTTCAGTGTTGCCACGTGGAAGTCGAGGGATGGTCCTTCAGGGATTGTCCTCTGAGCAATTACTGAGTTGTTATGGTTCCCTGAGCAAGTGGTTTCTGAATCAAGCTCCTTGCAGCTTTCTAGCAGAGCAAATATGGGCTGGAGTGCTGTGGAAAGGTGAGGTCCTGCCCCTTCATTCAGCTACCAAAACCTGGGCAGTGGTGGGGACAGCAGGTTCATCAGGTCCCTCTCTTCTGGTTCACGTGGCAATTCGCTCGTGTCACCCTTGTGCTTGTCTTTCGTGGAGATGACCTGGAAAAGTGTGACCTCAGCTTGTAAAGGCATAATGTCCCCTCAGTCCCTGACTCCTGAGGGTCTCCAGCTGGTAGAGTTTTCCTGAGCTCAAACAGCTTCATGTTTGAGAAAGGTATCTGTGTTTAGGATCAGGGATTTCTGTAGGTTGCAGGAAAATTGACTATATACCTGTATTTATTTGTTATAATTGTTTTTGCAACACATACACGAGCTTTTGTTGGCAGTGTAATGCATCAATGTATTCAACAAGGCTGAGATTTGACAGCAGAGGTGTTAGAAACTCTTTCCTCTTGTGCAGTCCTTGGAGTACATTAATTCCCTGGTCTTTCCCCCTCCCCATGTTGTCTCTTATTTATTTTCTTTCATTTTGCCCCCCAGTAATAATTGGAGACAAACAGAGGAAAATGAGGAGGGCTGAGATCAGTGTTGTTATTTTATATTGGCACCCATCACTAAAACCCCTCAGGTTCTTCAAACCATTACAAGCAATCACAGCTAGAATAACAAAATATAAGCCTTTAAACTTAAAGGCTCAATTATTCAGGGCTCTCTGTAAATTACAGACAAAGCTAACAAATTTCATACATTAGTCATGGTAAAAAATATTAAATTCCATGGTTTGTCACAGATTAATAGAAAAAAAAGATTAAAATGGCAAGTCGTGTAAGTAATTTAAACAAATGGTCGTGAGAGATTCTGCATGTTTGGTGAAGAATTAAATAAGTGAATATCAGCAGCTGAACTTCTTGTGGAGGAGCCAAACCCCTTTTGGAAAAGCTGGGGCGCTTTTTGAATATGGAACTAATGTTTTACTCGATCCTGTAAGGCATTCAAACCAGCTGTCACACGAAGAAAGAGAATTTAGCATGCAGTCTTGCTTGTGTTTGTCTTAATCCATCTCCACCAGTCGACCACTCGCTGTGGAGCAAAAAAAGGGGAAAACCTCCTGTGGACCAAAACTTGGAAGATGCAGAGAATTCCAAGATTAGCACTGAAGCCTGGAGTGCTTGTTGGAGGGGCTGATAACGCTGTGCACCACCAGGCCCTTTAAGTAGCTCCAAGAAATAATTGTGAAGTGTTCTTTATGGTGTGCTGGCACTTGGGCGCAGTGGCACCGGAGCCAAAGGGATCCCCATGCCTACTTGGGAATGGGGTGGGACCCACGTGGCAAGGGACTACACGTGGATTTGTGTGCAGAGGGCTGTGCAACCACCGTCTGTGACATGGAGCTGTCCCTGATGATCCAACTTCTGCTGAAAGAGCATTCTCCAAATCCCCCTGTTAAGGAGGATAACAGCAATCAGGATGGATTTTGCAAGTCTGAGCCATGTGTGCATTCAACCTGTGACAACTTCTAAAAGTTGTTTGTCCTTTAGTTTTCTATTTATTTATTTGTCTGTTGGGGAGATGATGAAAGTCTTCCTTCCTCCTGATCTCATGGAGGTAACAGCGGGATATCAGGAACAGAACCTTACCCTGCCTGCCATTTCAGCCCATTCTGATTTTTTTTCCCCCCACTCTTCACTTCTTTAACCCTTGTTTTTTGAGGGGGATACAAAAGAGAAAACAAAGCTGATAGCAAGGGAACCAAATATTTGTTTTCTGGATTTCCCTTCTCTTTCACTCCCTGTTATGGTTCTTCCAATTTACATCTCTCCAAAGACATGGGTGTTGTGCCACAAACAGGCCACTACAGTAATTTACTGGTTTAAAGTCTGCCAGTTGCTTGTTGGCTCTTGCTCCAACACCCATGGCACAATGTGTGGCCAGAGCTGGCACTTGCACGGGGGAACAGCTCAGGCCAAACTGGCTTTGCTGCAGGGATGTGTTTGCCCATTTTCTTAAGCTGGCACTGAGGAGTGAGCTCTGTCTTTACGTGGCATCTCAGCAGCTCTGGGAGTGCCTGCTTCGAAATGAGTTCAGGCAGAGCAATGCCCAGGGGTCACTTGCTCCATCAACACTGGTTTTAGTGTTTTCAGTAAATCTCCATTTCACTCAACACAATTTTCATAGAATTTGTAATGAGTGAACAGCAGTCAGAGGGTAGAGAAACATCCAGCCTTTATGGTTTCCCTCTTTTAATGTAAAGATTCATAGATTTCCTCATAACTTCCAGGGAAATTTATCTTATGTATGTTTGTTCAGCATAAAATCTGTTGGTGGGCAAGTTTTCCTCTCCCATATCCATGTGTCTGCTGGGATGAAGATGCTCTAGGGGCTCTCTCCACCGGCAAAATTAATTGAAACAGCATTTGGGATCTGCTTTTCCCACATCTCTATCCTGGCTGGAGTCAGGAAGCCCCAGTCATGCCCCATGGGAACTCGCTCTCAGGAAAATTCCCAGCACAGCTTCTCAATGGAGGGAGGTCGAGTGTCTTCTGATATATCTTGGATAAGCATCTGCTTGTGATATTCATCCAAAACCTGGAAATATTAGGCTTGCTCCACATTGATTCATTTCAGCAGCTGCCCCAGCAACAGTTTGTGTCCCAGTACTGACAATTACCTTTGGTTGACCTGAGAGGTTGTCTCTGACCTAGATTTAGAGTCAGGCTTAGATCTATAGTGAAAGACCCCAGGGTTCATGCTTGACATCACCAAATTGTCACACAAACCCAAATACTGTTAATTTTCCTGATGATTTCACAGACTTTTGCAGCTGCAGGATATTCATCTGTTGGGTCTTTGGCTTGGTTTGAAGGCTGATACAAGGACAAGCCCTCTTGCTACCCTTTGTGTATCTGTACAGGTGTTTGGTTTAAACTTATGATGTAGCAGGAGGATCTGGGACCACCAGGAATGGTGACTTCATATCCAACCTAACAGCTTTTCACTGGACTCAAAGGATATTAGTGCAGGTTTGCCTCTTGCTTTCCCTCTCCTTGCCAGAGGCAACCTTATGCTTTCCTCTTCCCATTCCCTATGCATTCTGGCTCATTCCTGGGTTCATTCATTTAATAGGTTTCATTCCTATTTAACACACACATTGGGAAGGGAGGAAAAATGTTCACTGAGACAAAAACCTCTGTCCTTCATCCAAACATCCCTGTCAGGCTCTGCTGCACCCACCTCCTCCATCTTCTCCCTGCCCCCAGCTTTCCCAAACCTGCTGGGTGGCTTCAAACAGTCTCCTTGTATCCACCCCATGTTTAAAGGCTTCTCTGAAAATAGGTGAACTCCTCTAGCTAGTAACCTGCTGGAGGAGCCTGTCAAGGGCTGGCTGTTCACTCTTCAGTCTCTGCAAGAATCAAAGTAAAACGAGGAGACTCTCACAGAAAAGGGTTACAGAGAGTTTCACGTATTTTGCAGCCTTTTCATGGCTTAAATTACACTTCCCCTTGTTCTAGTTTTAAAAGGCAGAACAGAAAAGTTAATTTTAACACTGAAAAATGAAGGCTCTTCAATTATTTATAACATTAAAATGTACAAATGTTTGATCAATGAACTTGAAAAAAACATGCAACTACAAAACCCATTTCACAGTGTTCTAAAGTTCATGTGGCAGAGATAGAGAAGTGAAATGATTATTAACAGACGAAGAGCAGCATTTTAATAACACTCGAGCTGTAATAATGAGGCTGACAAAAGCAAGGGAATTCAAAGCCAACGCTGATCTGACGCTGCCTCCTTAACACACAGACTGGGCGTAATTTTGTGGAATGTTGAGGTATTGTGAGAAAATTGCTCTCGTGCCAGAGACCCCTCGGTGTGGTGCCCAGTGGGGTGGCAGCAGGATGAGGTACCTTTTGTTTTAGAACTTTATTATTTTGTACTGGAGTGTTTTGCATAAGTACACACTCTGTCTTTATCTTTTTTTCTTTTTCCTTCAAGCTTTACCATTAATATTAGTGGAAAGGTTTTGGGGTGTTTTTTCTCTCTTAAAAACACTGAAATAAGACATTTTCCATGAAGCAGCACAGGTGAGCCCAGCGTGCCAAGTAATGGTTTGTAGAGGGGTTATGGATCCCTGTGCCCCCAACAACATTGGCCAAGTATTGGGATGAGCCTTGTGACACCCAAAAGGCAGGGAGACTTCAAATCAAGGAGTCGCAAAATGGTTTGGTTGGAAGGGACCTTAAAGATTATCCAGTTCCAGTGCCCTGCCATTGGCAGGAACACCTTCCACTAGCCCAGGTTGCTCCACACCCCATCCAACCTGGCCTTGGACACTTCCAGGGATGGGGCAGCCACAGCTTCTCTGGGCAACCTCTGCCAGGATTTCCCCACCCTCACAGCCAACAATTCCTTCCCACTGTCTAAGCTAAAATTCCCCTCTTTCAGTTTGAACCCAAATCATCCTATGCTCCAGCAAATCATGGTGTAGGTTTAAAGGTTACAGTGAGCATGAGGCTTGTCCACAGCTGTCCACATCCCCTTTCATTTGGGCAATAAATTGTCTTAAAGTTACTCCAGATTAATTGGCTCTTGGTGCCTTCACCCTGGGGTCTGCTCTCCAAGGGCTTGACAGCTGGAAAGGCTGGTGGTGTCCTTCCTTCAGGCTAAAAGGATATTTTTGTTGGACAGGTACACAGGTTTTCTTACAAAAATAAGTTTATTTTCCAAATACCAACGCCTTTCCAGGAAAACAAATGTGATGTGATCATCCAACTGCACAACTGCAATAAATCTCATTTGTTCAGTGCTTTTCTGAGATAAATGGTTATTCTTTTGGATGTTAAGATGCCTCTTATGCAACAGCAAACTGAAAACTCCCTGTTTTTACTGCGCTGACTGTGATGTTTATAAGCAAAACGCATTTCCAAATGGGATACTAGATATGGAGTGTAATGCAAGGGAAAGAGTTTATTGTACTGAAACTTGCATTTATGTCTCTGTGAGGGTAAGAAAATGATATTTAGAAGGTGGAAATCCTTGTGCCTGGTTTGTTAGAGGTAAGGAAGAAGTCCCTTTGCTCTGCCAGCACGCCAAGGGACGCCCATGGCTCTTCCCCAGCCTGCTTTGGGAGGGTGAATCCTGAGATGGGAAAGGTGAGGGGGAGCTTCTCTGATTTCAGGGCTTTTCCCTTGCCTTAAAGGAGATGATTTAGGAGAGAGTGTCCAAGTTCACCCCGTTGGTGACCTGGTGGCCAACCCAAGGTGCAGTGGGAGGTCCCTGTGGGGTGGGCACTGTCCCCGTCCACCGAGGGACCAGCAGCCCTTCCCTGAGCTGCTGCCTGAAAAACAAGAGCCCAACCTTCATGTCTTGGTCCTGCAGCTTCTAATTATGCCCTGCACAAGGCCTTAGATGTGAAGTCTGCTGCAGAAGCAGGACGGTGACGACGATGAAAGGGAGCAACATCAAAAGTGTCAGGAAGAGGAGAAGGCAACGCCATATCAGTGTTGAAGCCACATGCATATTCCAATTTGCTATGTGACTGTGTTACTAATTTGGGGGGGGGGGAAATCCGATTACAGGCAGAATGGAATCCCAAACGGTGCCTCAGGAATGTGCAGCTGAAGAGTTGCTTAACAGGGGAGTCATGAGCTATTGAATCTACTCTTAACTCACAAATAAAGTATAATTAGGGCTCATTAGCTGGGGCTGCTAGATATCAGGTCTGCAGTCACCATTGACAGGGAGGAAATAAGGCCATAGCACTTACCCTTTCCTCCTCATTCCCAACCAAAGTGTAAGTGCTGTCCTTACACATCCCCATCTGAGAGGATGGATCGTGTGTTTTTTGCTCTGGTGTTGCAATATTGTTAAGATTACAGAAATAATCTGGAGGGGGGGAAGAAGGAATTAAAGCAAAAAAAAAAGTTGCCAAAATTCTATTAATAAAATTTAGTAGATTAATAAGTCTTAGTATTACATATAAAAATAGGCATTAAATATTTAGAAATTCTATTAATAAAATACTAGATTAATAAAGCCTAATATTAAATATAAAAAATTAATTGGGTGCAGCTCGTCAACTTTGCAGTGTGAAAACCACGGAGAGAGTTCTGCCAGGCCTTACTTGAGTACAGTGTCATGACCGTGGCCAGGTGATGGAGGTGTAAGGAGAGGATGTTTAGAGCTGGGATGACTGACCGGGTACAGCCTGCCTGGGAATAAGCAGGAATATGGGCTGAGCCAGCATAGCTGAATCCTGGGAAGATCTGACTTACTGGTCTCTGCCAACCAGCTAGAATAGACCATGACATGATGCAAGTTGGGAATTAAGGGTATTTCCTGGTTTGCAAGTTTGGGGATCTCTGGGAATTGGTGTATCCTGATTATTTGGAAATGAGTTGCCACATCTGCAGTGCTAATATGAATTAATTTTGCCCCTGGATAGCAAAGGTATGTCAGACTTCATGCACTGAGGGGGATGGACCCTTTGCCAACATCAACATTTGGGTCTTGCCTCTTGCAGTATGTGGTGATGGTGGAGAGATGCAGGATCAGCCATGATTGCGCTTAGACTGGAATAAATTATGGGAGGTAGGTGTGAAAAAAATTTAAAATGGCAAAAATACATGGGGAAGAGGAGGTGGTGTACAAAATTATCAAAAATGAGGGAAATCTTTTCAAGCTTTTCTTAATTATATGGCTTCTTGTATCAGAGGTGTTCCCAGTTTCTTCTTCCAGGACAATATAACTCCCACTGGATTCTTTCAGAGGGTTTTGAGTAGAGTTAGAAAAATCAGTACTTTTTACCTCTGCTCAGTGTTTACAACAAATGGTAAAACCATGTTTAAATTAGTATAAAATATTGAAATTAATATTCATTGACTTTTACATTTCATTATCATTAGAAATTAAGTTTATTCCTGAGTAAACAGTTTATAGCAAGTAATAAATATTTTCTGTTGACCTATTAACTGGTTTAATATATCATGAAGTTATTGACAGTTGCAATAAAATTTATAAACAGCTATTAAACCTTTTAACATACTAGATGTGTCTAAGTCTCTATAACATGGAGAAATGATTTTTTAAAGATAATCTTCTCCTGATATTAAATTCCTCCAAGATTTTAATATATTGTCAAAGTTTATGGGTCATAAAATAAACCTAGAGCTTACAAAAAATTTACACAAGGATATTATTTAAGAAAAAGGACATGTAAGTTTTAGTGCAGTAAGAATGATGATATAAGCCACTGAAACATATAAAAGTACATACCAAATACTATGTTAAAATAACATTAAATGTCTTGTATAAATCCACAAGTCAAGGTTTCAGGGTTTTTACAGCGCCTGACTCTCATATTATTGTGTCTAGATAATGACACCCTCACGGTGCAGCACTTAGAAAAGCTCATTTTTGATAGATGTAAAAGCATGAAATAACGATAGACCAAGAAATCCTAATTTTGAATTCCCTGATAATGTAAGGTTAGGGCCCACACTTCGTGGGCCTGATTCAACAGCGTATTACTCCATCTTGAGCCTGATGTAAATCATTTAAAATCAATAAAAATGGGTCAGCTGGCTGGTGTAAATTGGCCTGCCTTCATTACAGGCCATGGATGGATGCCAGTTTACACCAGCTGAGAAATTGGCCGGGTGCAGTTATATCTGTGTAAAGCTGTCAGGACTCAGTGATTCATCAGGAACTGCACATTTATGATGGCTTTTCTCCGTTTCCTTTCTATATATATACGTATTTAAAAGTTGGGTGGTTCGACACTGCCCTTGAAATAAGAGTGATGTCTCCTCTCCTAATCCACATTCAGTGGAAGCATCACATTTCTCTTATTAGCAGGCATTAGGGACTGGATGGAGAAGTGTCTGAGCACCCGTGGTGCTGTGAGATGGGGGAAATTGCAATGCTGCAGCTGAAGGAGCCTCCAGGATCCTTGGCAAGCAGGAAAGAAATTACCGGGACAGGTACCAAAAGAGATGGTAGTTGCCCCATGCCTAGAAGTGTCCAAGGCCTGGTTGGACAGGGCTTGGAGCAACCTGGGCTAGTGGAAGGTGTCCCTGCCCGTGGCAGGGTGTGGGACTGGATGGTCTTTAAGGTTCCTTCCAACTCAACCCAGTCTATAATTCCATGTTCTCACACTGGCTTTATACCACATATGTGTCCCAAGGTCAAGCTGAGGAGACCCTGTTGCCAGCCCTGGTGCTGCTGCCCTGCCTGAGGTGAGGGACACAGCCCTCACCTGGAGCCCCATGGCACACCACAGCTCTCCTTGCCATCAGTCTTCTCCTCCCAGTTTTCTGAAGCTAATGAGGTTCTCCACAATTGTAGGCCCACAGAAGATGGAGAAGAAAAAGGGGGGGGATCATTTCTTTCTGCACTTATCTCCTTCAGAACAAATATCCTAAGAAATGAGGAAACAGTTGAGAAGCACGATATTCATAGCTGCAATCAAGAGCATGACCATAATGAAATAGCTCAGAGAAGCCACTCTGCTTCTCTTCTGATGTCATCTCACACATGTATTTTGAGTGTCCCACCTTGACTGAGGGTGTCCCAGGCCCCTCAGCAGAACAGAGCACACACTCCAGTTTAACTGAGGTCCCACAGGTCAATCCCCTAACACTAAAAGTAACAAAACCAATGGCATTTGTTCAGTTTAATGGTTTTATTTGTAAGCTGGGGCTGTAAGCCTGGTGGGCTTTCTACCCCACAGCCAGGCTCCTCATGGGTCCTCTCCTGGAGGGGCCAGAGCCACCCGGGTCCCAGGAGCTTGGTGGGGCTGGAATCAGAGCTGGCTCGCCTTGTGCAAGCCTGGATTATAACTGACGTGACTTTGTGGTTTCCTATCTCAGCTTTGAAATATAGTAAACTCACAAAAGCTACTGTAGAGTTCAGAACAAACACAGGGGGTATGTTTAGTTATTTGTTTTTGTAGTAAAATAAAATATTTATTATACACAGACACCTACTGTGAACAGAGGGTAAGGCCACTGTGTTTTATCTCTAGGGTGTCATGTTTGACTTCCATTAGGGATGTATTATAGACCTGTGGGTTTTCATGAATTCAGAAAGTCCACTTTGAACACTGATTTCAAAGCCTACAGGGGGTGTGAGGAATGTAAGAACACTGCTTCGGAGGAAGGAACCTGTTGCATCTAACAAACACCTTGCATTTGATAAGTCAGAGTTGAGGCAGGCTAGAAAGAAGCTCTTTTTTTTTTTTTTTCTTCCTTAACATGGTTTTAAAGGAAGATTTCTTATTGTTTGCTTTGCAACTTTAGCCCATCTGAAGGCTCAAGGTGAAGACAATGAATGAGCTCCTGAAAAATGCTCCATTACATCAGCATACTTTTTCCATTTTACCCTAATTCTCTCCCAATGAATCATATGGGAGGAGAAAATGACCTCAGTGATGAGGTGGATACTGATCTATCTCCATAAGTGCCTCAGATTAATGATTCTGTCCAAAACTCTCAGTATCACTTGTGGGTGATGCACGGAGGGGCGTCAGCAGCACGTGGTGCTGCAGGAGCAGGGTCTGATGTGCCCCTCACATCACCCCCATGGTGGGCACTGAAGGGTTGGCCAAGAGAAACAGCTCATGGAGCTCAGCACCATCCTGACCAGGGCACCTGAGCAGCCTTTGGGATCATCAGGCCCACATTCATGGGAGATGGGAGCAGATCCATGTTCTCAGAGTCTTAGGAGTGACGTGGGGCCATTGTCTCAGCCCAGTGGAGGGGTTGGAGACAGCAGTGGGAAGGTGGAGAGGATGCCAAAGGAATCTGCTGTGAAAGCATGAAACCTTCAGATGTGATTTTGAATCACCATGAGACTTTTTCCTTCTGTCCAGCCTCGTCTGTGGCTGGACAGTCAGGGAGGGATGTGTTTCTTTTCTTCAGACCCACATATCTCACCTTAAACAAGGCAACAATGCTGTGTGTGAAATGAAAACAAAGAGAGCAATCAGTATCTCACTCTGCAGATGATGCCACCAAAGGCATTTCTGTTTTGTCACAGCCACCAAATTAAAAAAAAAAAAAACAACAAAAAAACCCCAAAACTGAGAAGATTTGACTTTGTAAAACCAGTGCAGAAATCCCCGTTAGAGCTGTTTTGATTTACCTTCCCCAGACAATGAGTATTGGTATGTTTTGAATGTTCATTCACTTTATCCAAATCCTTCTTTCTGTTTATTGCTGGCTGTGGAGGGAATGCACATGGATTTGTTTCCATAATGATTTCATGGAGAGGTCAGAACCCACTGAATCCAGATAAGTGCAGGAGCCAGCGGGGTCCTTCCAGTCACTGAAAAAGATTTGGCTCTGCTGACTTTTGCACTGTGGGAAGGTCAATGAAAGAGGTTCCTAGTGGCTATTAGGCTGAGTATAACTGGGGCTGGAAAATGTGTGGTAATAGAAAGCGAGTCTAGAAATAATCTTGCTAATGCTAAATTCTGCTACTAGCAAGGCTTCTGCTGCTAATTATACCTTCAGTTCTACTCTACTGATACTGTTTTGACTCAGGATAGCATGTTTATAAGGACTTGATTCCCATTTTTCAGTAGGTAATAGTGTTCATATGCTAAATCCTGTTCAGCACAATATTTAAAATATCCTTAGAGACAACTGGGATAGACTCTTACAGAACAGCTCTTTGGTACAGTAACGAATGGACAGAATTATTTACCTGTATCCAAATAAAATTTCAGTGGAAATGAAAAAGAAGTTGAATTAGCCTGTAAATATTCCTTTTCTTTTGCTTTGCTTGGTTCTGTTTTGGTTTTCCTGGGGATTTCACATCAAGGATGAAAGCTGCTGCTATTACACTCAGTAGTAAAATTCCTGTTGGCTTTGTGGAAGCCAAAGGTTCACCTCATTCCTGCAAAGTGCTTCACATATGGTTTTGGTAGGGTGACCTCACCTTTGGAAACCACTTTGGGTCCTACTACACGTTAATGGGATTTTCAGCCTATGTCCAAGGTTGTTCTGAGAGAACAGGGCTCTTCCTGGGTCCCACACACCCCACTAACACCCGGGGTTAGCAGCAATAGTCATGGACAGTAAGTCCTGACTTGGTTATGTGCTTCCCGTTCCACTTGAATTCAACCATTAAATCTGAACTTCCAGTTCAAATTAAATATGTCATGACCAATGTCAGATATATGGACAACTTCAGAGTGGAATAACCCAAGGCAATCTGCTCTGATCTTATCATGCTTTAAGTCTCAGACTAAATCCAGGGGGAATTTAATAAAATAGCTCAGTCAAGCATTGATCTTTCCTGATGGTTTTTTTCTTCCTTTCTAATGGCCTTCTCACACACGTTGCCCCCACCTCCCTCTTGGAAAACAACACTGTATCATAGAGGAATAACCCAAAATATTTCAGCACTGCAGCTATTGTACCTTTGCTATTGACCTCCCTTCCAATCTCTCATCAGATGAAACTGTTTTTGGTTGACAGTATTAAATCTTTCTGCTTCTCTCCCTCTCTGCCGACGTGCTGCTCTCCTGTTACATTTGGTACCTAAAGTGTGTAAAGTATTGTACATTGGGATGGCAGTGCTGCAGGAAAAGCTGTGTTGAGCTCTTGTCCAGAACATTTGTAAGCAGAGCCTGGAGACCCTGTCAGAGGAGGTTGTGCAGCTCCGTTTGTCTATCCCTGGCATGGCGGTGGAAGGCCCAGCTTAGGACATCCCGATCAGAAAACTCAGTGGGTGTTACTCAGACATGAGATTGAGGTGTCCCTCTGGAAATGAGAGACTGGAAGTGCATTACAGGGCACAAGGGATCAGCTTTGAGATGCAAGTGCTGTGGATGCTCAGACAATGGGACATGACCATGTAAGGGACTCCTAAAAATAACAGGGTTTATATCTCTTTAGGATATAGTATTTTGTCTAGCTGGATGTTATAAGTTCATGTAGTTCATAAATTCCTCTGTTATAATTCATATTATATCATCATGGAGCAATAAGATGAGGGGAATGGCCTTGAGCAGGAGAGAAGGTTTGGATTAGAGATTAAGAAGAAATTCTTCCCTGTGAGGGTGGTGAGGCCCTGGCACAGGTTGCCCAGAGAAGCTGTGGCTGCCCCATCCCTGGGGGTGTCCAAGGCCAGGTTGGACAGGGCCTGGAGCAACCTGGGCTAGTGGAAGGTGTCCCTGCCCATGGCAGGGGATTTGGAATGAGAGGAGCTCTAAGGTCCCCTAAAATCCAAATCACTCTAGGATTCTGTAACATACTATCTGGTAAAATATAATACATATCAGACTTGAAAATAATTTTCATTTTACTCTTCAAGCATTCTATTTAAAATAGAATAAAGCACTGTAAATAACATTAGATTGGGCAGAAATTGCAGTCAACTGCACTGTGAAAATCTCTGGGTGTGTCATCATTGCTGCTGTAGTGCATGAACTGTTGTCACTTCTTACTATTTTGCTTTGAAACAGTAGTTTTTGTGAGATGCTGGAGGAGGGCATCAAAGTGTTGCTACCTCTGGACTAAACCAGGTATTCCCAGTGAGAAGCAGAAGTACAGACCTGGGTTGGGACTGTGGAACGGTCGGCTGACAGTGAAGGTCTTTTCTTTTGGAGACAGTGGCAAAAATATGTCCTACTGCATTGATGGTTGAGCTTCACATTTACATAACATCCAGAAAAGAGAACATTGCATTATATGACTTTGCTCTAAAAACGAGTCCTTGGGTAAGATCCCCCTCTAATTTGAAACCCTTCCAGGATTTGGAGGAGTTTCAAATAAAATTAAAAGAAAAACAAAGCTCAGGCTCCTGAGATTGCTCAACTACATCATGAAGAGTGAGTGTGAGGGTATGTTTTGTCTCTAAAGAAAATATCAGAGCCTATAGCAGTCAAGATAGTTTATAAGCGTGAACATAATTTTGAATAGCCCCAGCTCCGGTTTACCATGACCTCTGCAACTCCACTCTGAATAAAAAGGTAAAAAAGTATTCCCTTAATGCCAGCTCTACACCGGGAAAGATACTGAAACTCAGCAGATTGGAAAATCACAGGCATGGCTTGTTTCTCACAATGATGCTGATTGACCTTTTCATTTTATTTTATCAATTATAAAATAAAAGTTTTTTTCAGGAATCTGAGAAAATCTCTCTCCTTTTCCAAAAGATGAAGTGCATGCACACATCAGGAAACACAGACAGACACAATATAGGGGACCTTTTATTCAATGATTGAAAGCTTTCCTCTGTTTCATTTCTCTCTAAGTTTTAACTCTTGCACGTGTCTTCCTTTGCTGCAAAATGCTTAAAGCACAATCTGATTTTGTATTTCCAGCAAGACAAAATGTTCCTGCTCTTTCTCTCCACACTGGCTCTTTCACAGAGTTCTCCTCGCCATCTGATCAGCATCACAAGCTTCCCTTTGTCCTGCCCTTGCGACGAGATATGGTCAGAGGTTTTGGGAAGAGGAAGGGAATGATATTTTGGAGTATGGATGGTTTGTGTGCCATTGACCATGCCCTGGCTGCCTGCCCCGTCCTATCCCACCTCAGTTGTCATCCTACTCTGCCATGTGTTTTCCTTCTCCACACTCATGTGCTCTAACCAGACCAGCAGAGACACCTTGTCTGCCTGTGCTGAGCCATTTTGGTTGTCATTTTACTTGCAGTGCAGTAGATTAATTTAAAGTTTAGAAACCTGAAGGTTAGATTAATTTGAACATTTTGCTGTGTTCGTCTGCAGCATTTGAAGTTCTCTCCAAATACTGACCTTAAATCATAGAATCACAGAATCATTTAGGTTGGAAAAGACCTTTAAAGTCATTAAGTCCAGCCATTCCTTAGCGCTGCCAAGGCCACCACTAATCCATGTCCCCAAGTGCCACATCCACATGGCTTTTAAATCCCTCTAGGGATGATGACCCCACCACTGTCCTGGGCAGCCCATTCCATGGCTTAACAACCAGTTTGGTGAAGAAATTGTTCCTAATATCCAGTGTAGTCTCCACTACAGCAAAATGAGGCCATTTCCTCTTATCTTACCGCTTTTCAAGTTCCTCTGCAAAACATGGGATGATCTTCCAGGGAGCTGTCACCCAACACATGCTGTGGATCAGAGCTCCCTGTGGTCTGTAGGCTCCTGGGTGAGACGCCACGAATCCCCTCAGAGTGACTCCCAAGGATCAGCCCCACGAAGAAATGGAGACACCCACATTCCTTGTGCTAACTCTGAACCTTTATAGTAAATTGGAGAATATTTCTGCAGTGGTTCAAAGTGTGTTTAAAATGCTGGGGAGATGTGGAAGTCCTTCAGAATGATCAGTTCAACCAGGTGATCTTTTCTAGCTGTTGGAGGCTTTTCTGGGCTTGCTCGTGTCCTGAATTAGTAATGATAGCAAAGACATGATGTTTAGCAGCTCCTTAAAAAGGACTGAGAAATAACCAAAGGTAGGATGGAAGAAATTTACTGTTTTCTGTGTTAAAAGGCATCATAAAGTTTGAAAGACATCAGGTTGTGTTAGTTGGGGATGTGATTCATCAGCAGGTGAACCAAGAGGGGGAAAGGTCAGATACTGCTGCAAACATTGAGAAAAGGGTCCTGTTGCTGAGGACTCCAGTAAAAGGAGCTAAAACATTTTGAGAAGATTTTGTCCTTTTTGAGTGCCTGAACTTAATGGATTTTTCTGGCTGAGCTGTGTAGCACAGAACCCAGCACAGCACTTCCTTCCCCTGCTCCTCACACCTCTCTGGGACTGCTCATGTCATAAATCATTCACAACTTTACTAAGGTGATCCTAACAGAGTCAGTCTATATCTTTGACACAAATTCAAGGAAGGGGAAAAAAAATAAAACTTGCATATCCCATTTTCCTGAGCCAGCTTTTCTATCTCAACAAGCAAACTGTGATATCCAAGTCCATGTGAGAGCCAGTTGGAAATGCCAGAAGTATATTTAGTTTCAGTGCATGTGCCAGAAAGCCTGGGGTTTCTTCTTTTTCCCTCAAGGTATCACTTGGTTGAACTTTTGTCCACCAGCTTCCTTCCTCTTCCATTTTCATCTCTGTTTTGCTTCATCCCTGTTCATCTTTTCCCACCTTGCTCCTGGCTCTGGGTTGCCCTCCCAAAACCTTTCAATGGGTAAACTGGTCTTCAGAGAAAAAAACATGCCTAATGTCACTTTTGCTCTGAGTCCTCCTCAAAATGCTCTGGTGAGCTGTGCTGAGTGCACTGGGGACAGTGGATCTTTTCCCATATGTTCAGTGTCTGTCAGTCTTGATACCTATCTATCATTAGATAGTTTATTGCCTTCCTGGTTATTTTGTTCTTGTATATTTTTGTACACACACACACACACATGTACAGACACATGTGTGTATAGTGTTGTTTAAAATTCTCTCTTCTTTCCAAATATTATTTTCATGGAATCACAGAACCACTAAGGTTGGAAGAGTCCAACCTGTGCCTGATCCTCATCTTGTCACCCAGCCCAGAGCACTGAGTGCCACACCCAGTTGTTCCCTGGACACCTCCAGGGATGATGAATCCACCACCTCCCTGGGCAGCCCCTTCCAATGCCTGAACACCCTTTCCATGAAGAAACTTTCCTGATGTTCAACCTGAACCTCCCCTGGTGCAGTTTGAGGCCATTTCCTCTAGTCCCCTCACTTTTTACCTGGGAGCAGAGCTCAACCCCCACGCGGTACAACCTCCTGTCAGGGAGCTGTAGAGAGTAAAAAGGTGGTACTCAGTGGTCTGCTCTGGTTGACAAGGTGGGTATCAGTCACAGGTTGGACTTGATGATCTTGGAGGTCTTTTCCAACCTGAATGATTCTGTTACTCCCTGAAGGTCTCCCCTGAGCTCCTTTTCTCCAGGCTCTGGAGAAAAGCCACTCTCCTCAGCCACTCATGTTGTTTCCTGCAACAAGTTAAAAAAAATCCACAAAATTTAGGACCTCTTCTGTTTTTTTTTTTTTTAAAAAATGCATCACTTCACATTTGCCATAAGCTGAATGCAGTTGAAGCCAGTCCTAACTTTGATTTCAGCAATCTTTGGACCAATTGCAATGACAGGGCACTGTGTCATTAGATATAACGCTGGTGATGGGGCGTCCTGTTTGCAAACTGGTTTTCAAATATGATTTAGGCATTTTGAAATATATCTGGTTCAGTCTGAAGTGTAACAGTACCTTATGTACCAACAGTAGTGTATTATTTGAGAAACTAGATTAAGAACAGCAAGTGGGACATATGTTATTGAGAAATGGAGGAGAATGGGGGGGTGTGGGTGTTTGGAAAATCTTCCAAAAAATGAGCCTAGTAAGAGCTTGTCAAATTTGGCATTTAAAGACAAAGCTGTCTTGAGCTGAGTTCAGAAAAAGGTCTTAGTGTCAAATGCTTTCAACCTTTTTGCATTAAATGAACTGAAATTCAGCCAAACCAGATTCCTCAGATTTGGGAAAAAAAAGAATTCCCTCCCAAGCCCGGGAGAAGCAGGCCAAGTTTCATCCTGACAGGAACGTTTTTGCCAAAGCTATAAAAGCTGAAGTGAAAGTAATGATGCTTTATCTGGCATTTGTGAAGCAGTTTCATCCCAAAAGTTCCTAAAGCACATTACATGCAGCAGGCTGGATTCCCCACTCCTTACTCAAGTGTTGTTCATACACATTCTCATTAAAATATGGGGAATTGGAGAGCTTGGGCCTGAAGATCCCATGCAGGAGCAGAGAGTTTGGATCGCTTTCCATGTTTCATGGTGGGAATTCAATGGCACTAGACTGGGATCTTGGCTTTGCTGAAGGTTCAGACCATCAAAACCCAGCTGGAGAGATAATGCTGACCGTCAGCAACCCAGTCATGATCCAAAACTGGATTCTGTGGCTCAGTTGCATTTCTCTGCCACGGGGATATGGATTTTTACCTGAACTTAACACTTAAAGCTCTCTCTAGTACATTACTTTTTTTCCAAGACTTCTCTTGGCTTTAAAATAATTCAGTTTTCTGCATCAGTGCCTCCCCTAATTCTATGTTTATATATATTTCCCATAGATGGCACTGGAAATTCATGTTTTCTTTGTTATGTTTGTTTTTTTTGCCTAGACTTTCCCTATTTGGAGTGGGCAGGGATTATTTTCCCTATATTTAATTATTAGATTTTGACTCTTAGTTGTTTCTTTGTTCCCCTCTCAGGAATCTTGCAGAGTTTTCAATGAAAAATTAAAAAAAAAAAAAAAAGAGTATCTTTTTCTCCTCTTTTCTCCTACATTTGCTTATAACACTTGATTCAAGAAACTACTTTTCCACTGCATGTGATTCTATGAGTATATGAAAAGAACATTTTAAAGGTGGCTGTGTATTCTCAACTGCTGTGAAAACTGGATGGGAGATGGTCACAGAATCCTTGGGGCCTGATCTTATCCCTCTCCTTGTGCTTTGGGTTCACTCCTTACTATTGACTAAGAGTAGGGCAGGGCAAACCCATCCCCTGTATCCACATTAAACTGAGAATATCCACTTAAGTAATAAGATTTTAATTACCCAAGTCAGAATTTCATATTAAACTCTAATCTGATACATTACCAGCCTAAATTAATGTCAAAAGGTGTCTGTATAGAGACTTTCATTCATTTAATGATGGTTAGTTTGGGGCCTAAACAAGTTATTTGCAAAAAAATCTCCAGCCTGCTGTAGAAAAGGCTTTTCCAATGCTAATAGACTTTTGATTTTCAATTAGTCCTCAACTCTCTTTGATCAGGAACTGATTTGCTGCAAGTGTTGGAACAAAAGGATGTTGGGAGGACGTATTTTTGGAGTGTGTCGACAGGAATGTGTGTGTAAAGAGTCATTTAATAACAGTGAAGCTGGGGTGGGATACAGGGACCATATGCTTGGCTTTCTGCCTTTCTTACATCCTAAAGAAAACTCTTGAAGAAGAACAGAATTAGTTTATTGTCCAATCCTGAATATGCAAACACTCCTCTCTCTTCTTGGAGCTGTTTTCTTCAAAATTCCACTCCAGGAATTCGTGTGATTAAAAACACCAATTCACATGGAATCATAGAATAGCTTGAGTGGGAGAAACCCAGAAGGATCATCAAGTCCAACTCCTGGCCCTGCACAGACACCCCAACAATCCCATCCTGTCCCTGAGAGTGTTGTCCAAACCCTCCTGGAGCTCTGTCAGCCTTGGTGCTGTGCCCACTGCCCTGGGGAGCCTGTTCAGTGCCAACC
>JAWWES010000169.1:34686220-34706342 GCA_035583135.1 Lophotriccus pileatus
GGAAAGGAAAGGAAAGGAAAGGAAAGGAAAGGAAAGGAAAGGAAAGGAAAGGAAAGGAAAGGAAAGGAAAGGAGAAAGAGGAAAAATAAGAATAAGAGAAGAGAGGGGGAAAAAATTACAGTTTATGATTGTTCTGAATTTGTTTTCCTTCTACTCCATCCCTTGGCCAGGTTTCAGTCATGGAGATGCAGCCTGTGGTGCTGGATCCTTGGCTTACCCTCGACAGGCATTTTTCTCCTTCCCTTTTCCCAGGGGAAGGGCTGACCCTTGTGCTTACATCTTGTTGAGGTCCCCATGGCCATGAACCACCACAACTCCTGTCCAAACCCCTGCCAGAGGCAGCCATCCTACTCCCTGAGGAGAAAAGTCAGGGTTTAGATTGGCCATTCCAATAATTTAGTCAAAATGG
Organism: Lophotriccus pileatus; assembly: GCA_035583135.1. NCBI lineage: Eukaryota > Metazoa > Chordata > Aves > Passeriformes > Tyrannidae > Lophotriccus > Lophotriccus pileatus. Next base: position 34,686,630 of record JAWWES010000169.1, read on the forward strand.
ACACATTCATTAACTTTTTTGAACATTTTTTAACAGTTCTGGCCTCTTGGAGGAGCTAATGCAAAGCAAACACCTCTTTTGTTTGTTTTTCAGGCAAAGGCTTTAAAATCACAATTAAACTCACTTTAATCATAAATATATTTTCAGCTGCATTTTATCAAATAATCTTACAAAAAAATTCTGGTTTATAAAGTTATGATGATTTAAATTGTTCTTCCTCTCTCTCTCTTTCTGTCTCTCCCCTTTTTCACACAAATTCTCTGGAGGATCTAAAAATAAGCCTCTAGCTATACAAGTCAGTGCTCCAGGTTTATCCCAGAGACTAAGCAGTATTTCACCAAATACCTTTATTATGTTCTGGGGTTCCTCTGCATTGTGTGAAACCTCCAAGGTTATTTGAGATCAGACAAGGAAAGTGGACACATTTGAGGCAGAGCTTGGGAGTAGGATTTTTTCAGAAGCTGTGCTGGATAAATTAAAACTGTGAATTTATATTTTTCTGATGTTTGGGTTATGCCTTTATTGACTTTTGTTTGCTTCTCAGTAATCTAAAAAGTATCTGTAATCAACTAATGGATGTTAAGTAGTCAGAATTGTACATATTCTGTGTCCTGCCTCTTAAAAAAAAACCTTCAGGATCAAAACCATGAGGTTTTTATATTGAATTTATAGTATTGAACTTAATGAGAGAGAAATCACCGAGTTAACAGGAGGAGAGTAAGACCACAAATAATAGTGTTGATTTAACCACAACTTTTTGACATAACAACATTTTTAGATGATTTTATTTTCTCTGATGAAATTTGACTATACATTCGTTAGGTAAATATTTAGGCAACACAACATGAATGGTTTGTAGTTATGAGGTAATGAAAAGAAGATTAAAAGGCTGATGGACACCCAGATGTTCCCTGCAGAGCTCTGCAACCTTAAAATGATATTTCACCACTGTCCAAATACAGCTTCTGATGGAGGTTGACTGTCACAACTTTAATACAAATTAAAACCTGATTGAATTATCTTTATTGCTTACATAGAACCCTGGAATGATTTGTGTTGGAAGGGACCTTTAGGACCATCTCATTCCACCCCTGCCATGGGCAGGGACACCTTCCACTAGAACAGGTTGCTCCAAGTCCTGTCCAACCTGGCCTTGGACACTTCAAGGGATGGGCAGCCACAGCTTCTCTGGGCAACCTGTGCCAGGGCCTCCCCACCCTCACAGCCAAGAATTGCATCCCAATATCCCATCTAACCCCACATTCTTTCACTTTAAAACGATTCCCCCTTTTTCTATCACTCCACACCCTTGTAAAACCATGAACACCCACGTGCAGAATTGAGCCTGGCTGAAGGATATCAATGTAAGATACAACATCAGCTCCCAGAGGCACAAAACCAGAGCCTTTCCCAGCTGCTGAAGGCACTGCTGCAGTTTCCCAGGATGATTTGTGACCACAGGGCCGTGCCTGTCCCTGGGAGGGGTGGTGGGGCCATGCAGGTGCCGTCCCGTCCCTGTGCACGGGACACGGCGCAGCCCCACAAACGCTGCCTCGAAGAACTAACACTCTTTTATTGCAGGAAGAATAAAACAGGATTTCACAGTCACTTGTCTTTGCAGTAACCAGCTTCTCACTTCCCCCAGCACTCCCCGGGGGTCCAGGGCTACTTCAGGTGCACTCCTCTGTTTATGGCCCTGCAGCAGGATCAGTTTTCCTCAAATCCCCTAATTCCGGCTGCTGGGGAGGGTTTGCCCAGCCGAGGGTGACCGAGAATGGCCTAGTGATTAGGCTAATTAACTCATTTGTGTTTTATCCCTGCTCCACGTAGCATGTTGGAGCTTTGGGAGCAAGTTGGACATGTGGGACTGGACAGAGGGTACCTACAGCACCAACCCCACGGTGGCATGTGGGGACATGAGTGTTCATCTCTGCTGAAAGCAGCCTGTTCCTTGCTCTGCTTCCCATTGCCACTCAAACAAGTGACAAAACAGGTGGGGGGTTGTCTTTTTGTGCCTTAATTCCTAACATTCCCCTCTAGAATTAGGATCTAGAGCAAAAGTCTGATGAGGAGTAGCTGAGGGAGCTGGGGGTGGGGGGGGTGGGGGGTGTCAGAAAAGGAGGCTCAGGGGAGGTTCAGGTTGGATATTGGGAAAATTTCTTCATGGAAAGGTTTGTCCAGCCCTGGCACAGCTGCCCAGGGCAGTGATGGAGTCCCCACTCCTGGAAGGATTTAAAAGCCAAGTGCACGTGGCACTTGGGGACACGGGTTAGTGGTGGCCTTGGCAGTGCTGGGAGATACTTGGACTCGATCTTACAGAGCTTTTCCAACCTAAACAATCCTGTGATTCTATTCTATAATTTCTGAAGCAGACTTGCAGGTTTCTTGCTTACACTGAACCTGTAGCCTCAGTCTATTGTAGCTCTGCGATCAGGAATAAAGTATCTCTCCCAGAGCTGTGAATCACCTGAGCAGAAAGTTCACAGAGATTGACTTCATAACTCCCCAAAACATTTTATTATTGAAAACAAGTTGTGAAAATTCTGCCCAAACTTTTGTTTTCCTACACAGTCTCTGTTTATAACACTGTGAGATACTTTTATTGTCTTAAATCATCCAAATTCCAGAAAATAGCATTAAAAATGGGGCGTGCATGAGGTGCACCCCTTAATTGTTGCTCCTACAGTGGAATGAGTCTGTGTTCTGTAAATGAGTGTGCACAGCCCTTCCATGATTTACTTTATACCTACAGTAAATTTTCTTGCAGGAGGTTTTATTGTGCCTTGTTGAATCGTAAATGTTCAGTCAAACCTTCCTCCAGCCGAGGAAAATAGAAGCCAGATCTGCAGAGAGAGAGTAACAAGGAGTTTTTGTTAATGTGTATTCCTGACTGTAGTAAGAGAACAGTAATTCTACCCTAATGAAAATTAAATTTACTACCTTTTGTTTGTAGTTGTATCTTAAAAAAACCCAAACGTGCACACCCTTGTTAATCACCACGAACAGCTCTCTTCAACCAGCAGAATGACAAAAGAGCACTAAAATGCTCTGGCTACATTCCAGGTGGTGTTTTTTTGTCTGGACTTTCCAAAGAAAATTCACATAATGTGTGTGTGTTTTTTCTATGGGAAGCATGTTTTTCCATGATTCATAAACCTACTTTTATCCAGTCCATGAAAGGACCTCTCTCCGTTATGGAGACCAGGGCTGACGCATTTATGTGCAAAATTGCTGGAGCATTTACACCCCTATTCATCCAGGCAGTGTCTGTGCTCCAGGACTATTCCAATCACCTGGCACAAGCAGTTTAACACACATGCACAGATTCTTGGAAGGCTGTGTTGTTGTAACACATAACAAAACATAACAACCACTGAACTACTGGCTCGTGTTTTCAGAAAGTTGCTTTTGCTTCCGTAATCATGCACATGAATTCAAATTAACAAATGCCATTGTATTATTGATGTGATATTGAATAACAAGACAGCTGTGTAGAACTGAGGACATCAATTGGTTCAGGAAATTGCTAATAAATATGCTTTGCATTCCCAAAATGACCAGCTGAAATCCAGTCTGTGCTGCTGCAGCTGGAAGTTGCAGCTACCTGACTGTACGTGGCCTGTACAAGATGAATACTTATTTTGCTCTTTTTGTTGTAAAATATTTAACCGTCATCCCTTATTACAGGTTGGCCAGAGAAGTGTTTAAGGGCAGGTTGGACAGGGCTTGGAGCAACTTGGTCTAGTGGAAGGTGTGTCCCTGCCCATGGGAAGGGGTTGGAAATGAGTTTTAAGGTGCCTTCTAATCTAAACTATTCCATGATTCTAAGATTATTGCCCTCCTCTGGTCACCACTGATGCTTTCTAGATCATCTTTCTCATTAGTCTTCACCTCAGTGCCCAGGTTTGTGGATGCAAGGTGTGTTCCCACTTGATCCTGCACTCCAAGGTGCTGCCTCAAACATGAGTGTGGGAAAGACTATGCAGAGCTCAGCCTCCCACCCTTTGTTGCTCTCTCACATCCTCACGACCTCTGCAAACAGCACATGTTCTGCTGTAGACAGAAGATTATTTCTTATTCAAGGAGGGTTAAAAGAACTTGCCAAGGCACTGTTGGCCATCTTCCTACCTCAGAATCAACACCTGAACTACTTAAAACATGAGCTGCAGCTCATCCTAGGGGATTTTTAGAGTACCAGAGTCTCAGTGCAGTTCCTGCTGCCCAAATCCTGGCTCTGTTTCAGATCCAGGTATCTCAGTGTCAGCTCTCCCCCAAACAGCTTTCCCCCTGTTCTGGGAGCTGGGAGGACCCCATCCCATCACAGGCTGATGAGGTGGTGGTGGGGACCTGGGTAGCCAGGGTGGGATGCTCAGTTTGCCAAGGACTGTGTGGGTGCTTTCTGGGCTTGCCCAGGTCTATCCCAGGATGTTCCATGGCCATTGTCCTCCCATGGCAGGGGCTCGGAACGAGATGACCTTTAAGGTCCCTTCCAACTGAAAGAATTCTGGGATTCTGGGATTCTGTGGGAAGGAGCTGCACGTTCAGCTCATCAGGTGATTGTAAAGAAAAGGGTTTATTCTGTAGCCCTGCGGTGGTCACCACCTCTCTGACAGGTGATGTTACACCCCACAGAATCCAGCTTTGTCATCCCCAGACAGGATGGACCTGGATTCTGCAAATGTGGGGGAAGGGAGGTGTTTAGCTTTCAAAATCACTGTGGCTGTCAGGTGAGGAAAACATTTATTTTCATAAGGATTTTCACTGACTGTACTAGCAAAGATTTTTAAAAATTGCCTAAATAAGTATTTACATGATACTGTAACCCAGAATGGTTTCAAAGGAGCCTTTATGATCTGTCAGGTCAATAATCTGCATTTTTAAAAGTCCCTGAATACATATTTGCATGATCTGTATTTCAAAAGCCCTAGTAAATATGTATTTGCACAATAGACCATAACAATCTCTTTTAAGCCATCGTGGTCTATATATAGTGGTAATCCTCATATATTCCAAAGGAGTTTTATTTTCCAAAATAGCTTTTATTAATAAGATGTTCAGATGCTGTTCTGAGGGTGATAGAAGGATGTAATCAAAAGGGATGAGGACGGCTTTTCATGCAATTAAAAACTGATTTAAAAGTTAGGCCTACAGTGTAAGCAAGTACTTGGTTTAACCTCCCTTTTAGCCCATGGAGTTCTCCCAGAAACCTCCCTATTTGCAGAGGGGAGAAATGGAGCAGAGAGGCTTTGAGTCATGGATTTGAGAGATGTGTTGTCCATGTTTATCGACCCAGATGTTTTTACACCAGGGTGTGCTTTGATCAAGGTCATGCTGCTGTTTCCATGTTAGTCTGGAAAGAAAGACTGAAAGTTTCCTTTTCCAGAGGCATAGTTGGGTGTGAGATGCTCACATCTGATGTTGTCCTCCAGCTGGAAGTGTCCAAGGCCAGGTTGGACAGGGCTTGGAGCAATCTGGGATAGTGGGAGGTGTCCCTGCTCATGGCAGGGGGTGAGATGGGCTTTAAGGTTTCTCCCAACCCAAACCATGCCAGGATTGTACCATATGATGTGAGATCTCTTTTCTTATATTCTGGGTCTGGCCCTGGGTGATCTGGGCCAAATACAACAAAAAAATCCTGTGTCCATCACTTCTCATCATCACTTCCAACCACATTTCTTATGTCTACCATTTCCCGCTCTGCAAGATGCTGCACATCATGAGCTGGCACAGGTTTCTTCCACTTCTTCTGGCCTGACATAAGTTATCAAGCTGTTCATTTTTAGTAACGTCTACAGGCATCAGAGTTGGGGGTGGGAGCTGAGTTTTTTAGGAGAAAACCACATATATTAAAATCAGGTATTCTACATTACAGTCAGCTGTGCTTTTCATGCATATGAGCCCCTTAAACACAAAGAGTGGGTTGTTTTTTTAAAAATATTCAGAATATTTTTAAAATATAGAGTCTTGTCCTGCCTTCATATACTTACACAGAGATTTTTCTATTGCTGTGAAAAGACCTCGGTTTTCACTCTCAATGCATTTTGTATGCTAATTAATGTACAATTATGTTATCAGACACAGAGCAGAGGTGAAGTGCTGTTTTATCACTCCTAAGACTATTATTGTGAAATTATCAATATCTTGATCATAGCAAGGCATTTCTTTAAATACCTAATCCTGAACTTACACTGTGTTCTGGTGAAAACAGAAACAATTTGATATAAAATTAATATATAACATAATTTATAATATATATAATTATATAAAATTACTATATATAATATATAAATTATAGCAGATTTGATGACTTTAATTGTCTTGGCTGTGAATAAATATTTCATTTCTCCAGCTGCTTGTATTATTTGTGCATTCTTTATGTGTCTCACATTGAGTTAACTTATCTTGGCGTAACAGCTTCAATCTGAGTTTACTTCCAGCAGTTCCAGACCACAACTTGTGGTTGTGAGGGGGCAAAACTTAAATAAATAAAACTAAATAAATCCCCTGTCCCCAGATCTTGGCCACCATTCCTCCACCTTGGCTGTGGTTTCACTGCTGCTCCTCCTCCTCCTCCTTTCCCGGGCATGTGGTACAGGTAAGGGAAGGAGCCTGCACATATTGTTTCTGTTTGCAAAGGAAGTACACCCTGCACTTTCCCCCAGCATAAATTCAGCCCAAGTGGAATGCCATTAATCAGGTGCAGAATCTGGAAAAATCATATATGAGACTCCGGGTCTTATATTAAAAGCAGCAACTTAAGGGCTGGTTAGTTTGTTTATTGAATATGTTTTATTAACACTGTACCTTGCAGAAAGTGAAGAATAGGACAAAATGAGATTATTTTCCCATCCCCCCACCCCCCACCCCTAGCTCAGGTTTTCTGCATAAACAATTTGGCTCATGAGCTCTACAAATACTGGTGTTGGTGCCTTTGTGGAGCGTAAGTCCCTCAGATCACAGGGAGTACCAGCTATTGCCAGACTTAGGGTTCCTCGCATAAATCTGAGTCAAAGATTAAACTCAAGCTTCCTAAAGCTCACTCAGCTTTCTCTGCAGTGCTGTGAAACAGCACCTTGGCTTTTCCATGTTTGGCTTTGGATCATGTGGTGTTGCAGGGGAAAGTCTCACTCGGCCCAGCATCATCCCAGCTCAGGGCATCTGAGCAGAGCAGAGGCAGCTCCCCCCGAAATACATCCCTCATATAACATCCCTCATTTTTTCCTGCACTTATAATTGCCCATTAATATAATGCAAACTTAAACCCTTTTCCTAATGCCAGAGTCCTGGAGCACAGAGATTTTCTTGCTCCATTAAAAAGACAATTTTGCCCCTGCAGTAATGGAAAACGTCAGGTTCAAACAGGGAAGTGGGTGCCTCTAAGTATTTCATATTTTACAGGAATATGTTTTAAATGAAATACTGCCTGACAGATAAATTACACTGGCTTTGCATATACAGACCTGGCTGATTTAGTGCTACCAGCACTGCAGATGGTTGGCGACAACTTTGTAGGTGCTTAAACGTGCTAGTACACGAGTGCAATTCTTGCACTAACGCAAAACACTTGTGGAATGACCCCTCGTGTGTGATGGTTTCCACTGAGAGAACTGGTTTGGACCTACAGAGAAAAAAAAGAAAGTAATATGCAAATTACTTCAGGTAACCCGTAGCCTTCAAAAAGAAAAGAAATGCAATTATATCTCTCTCAGCAACCACAGTTTAATGAAAACAGAAGTCTGAAATGGTCTCTCTAAGTTTCAGAACTTACAGCAGGTCCCCACTTATTAGCAGAGCGGTTGTACCGGCAATTTGTTTTTGTAATTATGTTCTTTGTGGTCTACACAGTTTTCAAATAGTGATGCTAAAAGGACAGCTGGAAATACTGCGAGTTGCTTACCTAATCCCCAGTGAGAATAAAAATAGATAACAGTAAATGAGACTGTATGGAGGGAGCTAAATTAACAGTCAGAGCTGAGATTTTTTTAAAGACACAGTATACTTCAATGTATGCATTAAAAGATGGAGATGAAATGTATTAAATATCAGTAGGAATACTCGGCCCTTTGATTACTTGAATGAGCAGCAGAGCTCATTCCCTGGCTTGAAACACCCTGGTCTTGTACAGAGCAAATAATGAGCTTGACCACAAAATGCTGATATTTCCCCCGGAATAGTGAACACTGAGGCAAAATGGTTGGTAATGGAGTAACACTGGTTCTGCTTTCTAGGCTGGTGTTTATTTTCCAAAGAAGCTGCACAGATCCCCCCTTAAACAGGGATTTGAATAGGCTTCAAAGACAGTCCCTTCTCTGATAGCAGCATTTCACCTGGCAGAGGGGAGCCATGCACATATCCTGGCTGGAGATGGGGAGGCTGAGTCTCACGGGATACCTGCAAATACTCTTCTTTAAAGAAACTCAGCCAACTTTAGAAAATCTGGAAATACATAAGCTCCAGCTTGAGGCTTGCACAGTCACACAACCCCTCAAATATCCTTTCTTTGGTTTTCTGAGCCCAACCCTCCTCGTTTCATTTGAATTCATCAGGACTGCGTTGGCACTCGCCGTCAGTATTTAAATCTCTTCAAAGCTTCAGTGTTGAAGGACAGAGGCCACCTGTAGCTGCACGCTGTGGATGCACCTTCCCTCCACGAATCAAGGGCCACCAAGGCTTTGAAATTTTAGATTAACAAGGATTTTTACCTGCATTTGCGTAGCTAACAAGTGAGCCAGGCTACTGGCGGGTATCAATCAGCATTTCATTATGCCATTTCGCATTAGCCCAGGATGTGACCTGCACTATTCCCTCCTGCAAAGCAACATCTCGTAGCTGTCATTTCATTGAAGCTATAAAGGCAAAGGGATGATGGAGCAGGGAGCTGACATTTGCTCGGGGAAGCTCTCAGGAGCAGCGGGCAGCTCCCAGCCCCACCACCTCCCCGCTCGCTGCCGCTCTAAGCCAACCCTCGGCGCTTCCCTGACATCCACTTTCTTCTTCAATATTCCTCCTCCCAGGTCTGGGAGGGAAGGAATCAGCTGCATGAAATCCAAGTGCACAAAGCAGAGCCAAGAGGAAATGTGTGTTTCACCAAAACCAGGAGCCAAGTGAGCTCACGGCACCGGCAGCGCATTCTCAGCGGCGGCCTGGGTGTGGTGAGGTTGTGTGAGGCAAAGCTGGGGTCAAACAAGGGCTGGGATTAAGGTCCTGATCCAGAGCATACTGAAATCAAAGGAAAGCCTCACCTTGATTTAAAGGAAGTCCCTGAAACAGCGCCTTTTTGTGTATTATTTTCTGAATATGTCCAAAAGATCAGTGAGAATGGTCGCCTTGGGAAATGATTCCTCACAGTTGTTCAGTGGTTCTCTGCAGTTCCGGGTGCTTTGAGAAGTACCAAGAGGACTTACCTGTTGTTTTATACCCCCAGCTTCCTCTAACCAAATCCATCCACTCCCCTTTGTCCTAGCAGTTAATGAATGCTCTGCTAAAATAAATAAAATCCCTCCACTTCCCTGGAGATGGGGAGGGGAGTGCTGGCTCCTGGACTGTAACATTTGGCTATGGAGGAAGGGGGTCTTTTGTGGGTTTTGTTTTAGTATTGAGGGAGCCAATATCAAGTGTGTTGTATTTTCCTTGAGGACTCAGTTTGCTGTATCTGAGGCCAGGTAAGAACAGAACAAGAGGAAAGCCACTTGATTTTGTGCCTGGAGCGAAGCTTAAGCTGTTCAAGGCCAGAGTAAACATGAAGAAATGAAAAAAAGTGCAAAAGAGAGGTGCTGTGGTTTAACAATGAGCAGAGCTTGGAAGAGGAGGCTCAGTTGCCTTCCCCTGGGAATGCCTGGGCTGCCATACCCGCTGGCACTGCCCATCTTCCCAGCTCCAGGCAGAGCTGTATCCCAAGCCAATTTTCTGTATTCCAGGGATGCTCCATCACAGGTTGTTTCCAGCTCCATCCAGCTGCACTGTGCTGGTGGTAGCTGGGTGTTTCTGATCACCTCCACAAAGCTGGAGCTGTTCCACCTCTTGGTCTGACTCCAGATGGCAGGATGAGGTTTCAGATAATCATTGAATCACAGGCTGGTTTGGGTTGGAAGGGGCCTTAAAGACCATCTCGTTCCACCCCATGGGCAGGGATACATAAAGGACACATTCCACTGGACCAGGTTGCTCCAAGCCCTGTGCAATCTGGCCTTGAACACTTCCAGGGATGGGACATCCATCACTTCTCTGGGTAATGTGTTCCAAAACCTGTTCCACAACTTCTATGGGGAATTTGTTTGATGTGTACTACAACTGACTTTTAAATAGTGTTTGTTGTGACCATTTCCAGTACTGAGCCTGGCTCCACTCTCAAAAACATCACAGACTAAACCTCAATCTAAATCTTAAAATTAGCAAAACCCTAAATATTAGCAAAACCTAAAAATCCAGTATTGATAGTCTTATAAACTGATTTGTAGGGTATGAAATTTCCATCATCCACCTTATACCAGCAGGTCTATGCAAAGTTATAGATTATGCACAGCAATATAAAAACCCCCGAAGGCAGATTTAATCTGGATATTTAGTCCACCAAACTGAACTATTAAGAACATTTCAGGTGAAAAAAAAGGAAAACCAAAACACATCCTTTTCTTTCCTCCAAACTAACATAACCAGAACAGCAGAGTCCGTGCTCAGAGAAGGTGGCAGCTGCAGAAGAGAGGCAGTCTGGATATTCCAAGTGAAAAGGATTTTCAGGATTGTGGACTGATTTCTCATTTCCTCCTCACTTGCAGCTCCCCCTCCAAAGGGAGATGGGGAGCAAAGGGGGCTTCTGCCTCCCTCTGGATAAGGAACTGGTTGAAGTGCAACAACTGCTGAACTTTGAGCCTACAAACCCAAATACTCTGCAGTTGGGCACCAGCATAATTTTCAAGGAAACCTTTTGCTGGCAGTTTTACCCATATTTCTTACTCCTCTACTGTAGCCTCCAGGACATGATGCAAGTTCAAATACAAAATCTCAAATACAGTCCCACAACAAACAGCTTGCACTGAAGTGATGTGGAGCTGCTAACGTGTTACTGTGGCACTTGGCATGTCATCACACCTGCTGCCAGGTAGCCTTAGGATGCTTCCAAAGTCCTTCAATGGCTCAAAATCTGAGGACAGACCAAGACTTTGCAACATTTTTAAGACCATTATAGGAACAAAAGCAATATTGAATTGGTCTTATAGCAGAACTTGGATGTAAAGAGCCTTGGGGAAATTTAATGTCACCTTTCTTCACTGAATGATTGATCAGGCATTGGAAGGGGCTGCCCAGGGAGGAGGTGGATTCACCAACTCTGGGAGTGTTCAAGAAATGACTTAGTGCCCTAGCTTAGTTGAAAAAGTGGTGTTTGATCCTGGAGGTCTTTTCCAACCTTCATGATTCCATGATTCTATGATTCTGTAGTCTTTCTACTTCTTTCACTTACGTTGATCTCATTGGACCTGCTCTGAGTAGGAGGTGGGATTCCATTTTGTTCCCAGCTCCACAAGTCACCCTCCAGCTTGCCACTACTCCTGTTATTTGCCCACAACACTCGATAGTTTTTTTGGGTTTTATCTCCTCGTTGAAGTTCCCCAGGGCTGCAGTGCAGGAGGGACACAGTGCTCATGGTGTACAGCATGTACACATGGTGCACAGTACATGCTCTGCAGACGTTTCTAAGCAGAGCTCTGTGTCTACTCCCCATAGAATTTATTCTCTTGAGCTTTCCTGCTATTTTCCTGTCCATGGAATGTCCTGAGCTGGAAGGGTCCCACAAGGATCATCCAGTCCAACTCCTGGCCCTGCCCAGGACACCCCAACAATCCCACCCTGTACCTGAGAGCATTGTCCAAACACTCCTTGAGCTCTGTCAGCCTTGGTGCTGTGCCCACTGCCCTGGGGAGCCTGTTCAGTGCCCAACCACCCTCTGGGGGAAGAAGCTTTTCCTGAGATCCAATCTAATAGCTAATATCTATTGTAGTAATTATAAAAATTTAAAAAATGTTGAGCAGGACCAGTTTGAGTGGACCAACTGTGGAGTGACCCCGTGGCACTGCCTGGGGTCTCAGCACCCTCCACCCTCTGCCTGGATCAGCCCCTGGTGTGGTGGGGAGCAGGCAGCCGTGGCTGGGGTGTGCTCAGCATCTCTCAGGATGAATCCCCTCGGTGCTGGCAAGCCCTGAGCCCTGTCCCTGCAGCAGGGACCGCTCCCCCAACCAAATTAAAGAGATCAGATTTACAAGGAGGATAAAACCAAAGCATCCCCCGGGGCCATGTGCCTGCTGCCACCTTGGAAAGGGCTCAGGGACAGGGACCAGCTCTGCGAGTGGATGCTGGGGGGGTGTTGGTGCTGGTAGAAGGCTCCCCCCTCCCCACCCGTGCTGGAACACTGTGCCATCTCCCCCCAGACACAGCCGAGCTGGCAAACACGGTGCTGGCATCTGTGTGCCAGCTCTGCAGGGCTGTGAGAGCCGCTCGTGATCCATCTGCAGCTGCAGCACGTGCCAGGCTGGGCAGGGTGGGCTGCGCTGGGGAGGCCATTAGAGGAGAAGCTCCACAGCATAATTAAAAAACAAACAAACAAACAACAAAAAAAACCAAACCCCAAAATCGTGTTTTTTTCTTGCTACCCTGATTTTTCCCTCTTCAGTTTAAAATCCCCTACTGGCTTTAATCAAACTCAAGAGAGATTCACAGGCTTGGTAAATTTAGGGATTTTTTGCTGGGAAAAAAAAAAGACACTTTTTTTTTTTTTTTTTTTTTTTTTAAAGCAAAGGGAAATAAGGGAGTTTTTGCCAAGCAGGTTTTCCCAAGTTCTCATAGCTCTACATTATGTGGCTCTGTGACTGGAGCAGGCTCCAAGCCTGACTTCCAAATGACCTGGAAGGAGTCCTAAACCAATGTGGCTGCAGGCAAGTGGGAGCTCAATTCAGTGGATGCTGCAGCACTGGAGGAGACAGACAGGAATCCCAAACTGTGAAATCTGCCTTACCTCCAAAAGGCAGAAAAGCTCAAAGACTTCAGACTTGTAGTTTTAAATGTATTTAGTGACAGTGTTTTCCTGGAGATGTCTGAGTAAGGCTAAGTGTAAAGCTCTTTCACCAAAAAAACAAACAAAAAAAGAAATAACAAAATAAAAAGTGAAGTTATTCTATCATCTTGTTATTTGTGTGGGGGGAAAAAAAAAGAAGAAAAAAAAAGAAGTGGTAAATACACGACAACAATTGCTTTTTACCTTCCCATCGCTCCAAATATTGAATCTTGCCATGGCTGAGTCCCAGATGGTGAAGCATTTAACTTCATTTTCTAACCTCTTTTGGGGCTCAGTTTAATTTATTAAGAGGTTACTCTCAGGACAGATCACGCGACACGTAAGTGTAAATTGAACCCGGTATATCTGTGATTTACTAACTGGGGGACTTGAAAGCTCACAAATAGTAGTTGTGTAGTACGGGCTGCGGCGCAGGACAGGAGCTGGGAGTGTGGGGTGGCTGCCTGTGGAGAGGGCAGGGAGAGGGGCCGAAATCTTCAGGCTTTCCTTGCCTGCAGTGGTATCACATCTTAGGGCTTCTTGCTGCCTCCCCTCTGAGCTGTGCAAGCAGAGGGCTCAGGTTTCAGCTCCTCTCACAGCCTCAGCCTTGGCCTAGAAGTGAATTTTGTGGCTGTCACTGTGATAAGCACTGTTAGCTCCTCCATGTCCAGGATATGAGGTATTTCCACTGTTTCTTCTCCTGTTGCAGGAATTCACTGTATTGCCTGGCCACCGATGCCTGTGGAACTGAGGCTACACCAGATCTGGAAAGCCAACCTTGTTTTCCCACTCTTTTTAGGATTCTTTAAGTATTTCTTCCCGTGTCAGCTTTTTCTGGGGCACTGCACCATCCCCTGTGTGCTGCCCCACCACAGGCTCTTCAGGGTCACTGGGCATCTTTGCTCACCTGCTCCTCAGGGTCATGATGCCAACAGTCACCCTTGTGGTCACCCTGCCAGTTCCAAAATTCACCAGATCAGGCCAAAGCACACATGGGAGTAGATGCCCATCGTGGCATGACCAGCAAGCCCAGAGCAGTGCTGGTGCAAGAGCATGATCTCACCTTCATTTTGCAGGGTTGTGCTTAGCAGAACTCTGGAATAACACCTTTCAAGAGGAGATTGGGAACCTCCTAGCTGTTTCCGAGCTGAAGGAAGAGTGACCAATGACTTCATTGCAAATGAAAGGAGCAGAACTCGTGCCAGGGAGAGATGGTGTAGGCGATAGAGCTGTTTTCTGCTCGGCCGCTGTTTCATTGTAGCTCTTGGAACGCGCCAGAGCTGTGGTTATTAATTTATTATTATGTGAATTCCAGCTGTTGATCCTGTGTTTTACCCATGAACAGAAAAAACAGCCACTCACCGAGACTGAGAGTAAATGAATTTCAGAGTTAGTCGTGCGGGACCATCCACCTGAGCTGGTTCTGGTGGCGTTGGCCAATGTGGACTTGTGGCACGGGGCAGGATGGAGCCTACAGAGTGGGGGAAAGGAGACTTGCAGTTTGGCAGGAGATTGCCACAGCTGGGGGGAGCTGAAGAGCTGCTGAAAAGGGCTTTGGCTTAAATAACCGTCCTCCTCTGAGCCAGGGGTAGGGGTTGCGTCGGGGAAGGGGGAGTGCAAACAACCGGCCATATGTTTTAGGCCAGTCATTATAAATTACACCCACTCTTGCCTCGGTGCTGTGTCAAAGATGAAGCAAGTGTGTTTTATTAGGAACAGAGATAAACTCATGCTCTTGGCTCTGTGGGCTGGGAAAGACCTAGTGAGGTGTTCCCAACATCTCCCACAGGTAAACCCAACTCTGCCACCCTTGAGCAGCGCCTTGATCTGGCATTTTGCAAGCCAGCAGACCCTGCCCCTTTGGTTTTCCGTGTCCACTGCTGATACTTGATGTTTAAATCAATTACATAGACATTTAAGTCTCTTTCACATGCCAGCACATGGCCCTTGTAAGCCTTCAGGGTTGGGGGCAAGGAGGGGGGTGTTGGCTTTTGCGAGCAGTGTGTACATTAATTCCAAGGTAAAGAGCTGCAGTAAATCACTTAATGCCTGCATCAAGTCAGTTGTTGTTGTTTTGGTGAATTGGGACCATATTCGGGACTATAATAACCTAATAATGGACAGTGCAGGCATAGACCACACTGTAATGTATATTGTAGGGGAATATGGTAATAGTCTGAAATGGCAATTCTCCTAAATAAATAGCACATCAACTTACTTAAACCTAATCATAAATGGGACAAATTGGACCCATGTGCAAACAGAAACCTGAGCAGAACGCAGGAGTTAAAGAAGCCATTGTTTCCCAGCCTGACCCTGGGCAGAGAAAGCCTGTGTCAGGTTACATCTGTTAAAATGATTCTAATGCCAGCCCAGTATTTTAATTATAAATATATAAAACATTTAATAAGAAGACATTCTGGGCTTTCTAAGCCTTTAAAAACTGGATGTGGGCGGAGTGGGTAGAATGGTGTTCCATGTGCCCCAGACAGGGTGCCAGCGTATAATGATTGAATGTTTTCCTGTAATAAATTGAAAAAATCTGGTTTGTAAGAATGGATCCAAATCACTTGGCATTAGAAAGGTAATTTGTTACCTAGCTTCCTCTTGGAAACAGACTGCTTCCAAGTTAGCTGGAACTTAGTTTCTAGGGACTGCGATGTCCAAAAAGAGAAAGAAAGAGCAACCAGGATGCTCAGGGCTCTGATGTTAAAACACACACATGCTGCTTTTTCTGCCTCTTTCTTTTTTTTTTCTTCTCAGTTTTTTAGTCCTCCCTCTCATGGCTCCAAACACAAGATTCAGCAGCCAAAAAAAGAGGGGGGGAAAAAAAAAAAGAGGTTACTCAGGACAAAAGCCAGATCTATAGCCACCTTCTTTGTACCTTTCCAAATCTCAAGCCTGCTTAATTATGATTAATTGCCACATGGATAATCAGATACAGTTTCAAAAGGTTGGAGATGACAGTCCAAGGACACCAGGGAAGAAGGAAGGTTCGCCTTTGTTACAAGCAAAAAAAAAAAAAAAGGAAGAAAAAAAAAAATTCCAGGTCCCTTCCTCAGCCCATAACCTTTTCTTATTTTAACAATTCCAAACGGAATTAATACCATCAGTATATTGTTCCCGCTCCTGGGAATTGAACTTCAACTGTACAATTTCTGCAGCTGTCAGTTTTTGCAGCCCTCCTGTCAATAACGCAATGTTGGGGTGCCCTTCTTCTTGAATGAAAGCAGTTTCAAGTTTCTGCTTTATGTCTGCGCTTTCTGGGTGGTGTGACATGATGAGAAAGTATAAAAAATAATAACAGCAGTTAAAAAGCTTCCACTCTTGACTTAACTGGATCAAATGTAATAGAGTACAGTCTTTTCTCCTGATTTCCTTTGCTTGTTTTAGAAAACACTGTGAAAAGTGCAGGAGATTTTGTCTTGCCAGCTCTTTCCTCCATTTAAAATCCCTTTGGCTAAGTCAAGGATCACAGTATGTCATTTCCAGCCTAACAGAAGTGCTGGGCCTTGTTCAGCTCCTATTACTAGGAGGCAAATCCCTAGGTTGCAGGCGCCAGTGTTTCTGCCTTTGGCTCCATTCCCAGTATTGTTTCCTTCATTACATTCCAGAGTGCCTCTCAGCCAGTTAATGTTTGCACTGGGAGGTCCAAATATCCAGCAATCAGCACTGAACTTTTCTCTTTTTGTTGAGAATTGCAGGTTTCAAATGCAATCACTGGCTTTAAAGAAAAACTTACAGGTGAACACAACAGCACTAATTTCCATTTTATTCACAAACAGTTATATTTTCGGCAGTTTCTCCATGTGTACTCGTAAAACACCTTCAAAAGATGTCTGGCTTTTTCAGAGCTTGGAGGGGCTGGAGTTTTTTTAGGGATTTTGGGGTAAGAACTGCCCTCTGTGCACCTCTCCCACACTCCCTATCCCCACATCAACAAACTGCCTTGCTCGGGCGTTAACGCTGGATGTTCTTCCTCGTAATACAAATACACTTTTATTTTTATTTAAAACATAATGAGATGTATTTTAGTGAGTGAAGAAATTACATGCAATAATTTGGGTGGCGTGAAGGGTCAGTGTTCACACGGGTCTGCACCTCACCCTTGTGAGCGCAGGGTGGGAGGTTTGGTTTTTAAATGGCTTTTGGTGTAATTTGATTTTCTTTTGGTGTCATCTAATTTTTAAGAGCAGGGATAACTTGCAGCCTTTCGTGCTGCTTTCAACCAAGACACTGTGAGGCATGGAGGGGATTCATACTCAGTGTTTTCCATGAATGTTTTTCCATATGTTCCAATGGGTGGCTTTGGGTGCCTCCACTGAGCTGCACCCGGGATGGATGGACAGCTCTGGGAGCAGCACCCGGATTCTCCTGCCACCAGAAACTCCTGCAAACAGGAAGAAAACTTTCTGTACAGTGACAGAGGAAAATATCTTTATTTTCAGAAGCTGTGCCAGGCTGCACCTCAGGCAATTTGAATTGTACTATAGGAACACTGTCAATAAGAGAACCCTGTGTGATTTGCTTTCTACGGGTTTACTATTAAGTTACAAGAACCAACCACGGGTCGCGGGCTCGATTAAGCAATTAAAAAGAGCCCACAATATTTCCTTGTGGGGAAATAAAATAAAATAAAATAAATAAATAAATAAATAAAAAACCAACAAAAAATATGTACAGGTTGGGAAATCCTCAGTGTTTTCCATAAAGCCTCCAGCAATGCTTCCACCCATGATCATATGTCATATGGATGGTGTCACAGCGTCCTAAGGGTGCTCGCTCACAGCGATGATATCGAATTCATGGAAGTGTATATGCTCAGAGAGAATACTAATGTTAACTCAGTCTAAATAACAACGCTGCCAAAGGAGGAAAGCAAAAGATGAAATACAGTGGATTTCAGGAGGCAACAAGCTCTCATTTATTAAGATCACAGGCATTTTACAGGTTACAAATCATAAAGCAGAAATAACTTCATAATATACAGGTCAGGAATGTGCCTGGGATATTGAGGAACTATTTCCTTGGCAATAATCTGCCACAGATAGTCAGGAGCGTGCATTTTCTGGCACAACAAATCATTGCTGATTAATTTTGTCTGCCTTTGTCTCAGAGAAGCACCGAGACACTTCCCTGTGTGTTTTGTACTTACTCCACTTCCGTGCTATTCTTCCTCCACGCATAATTTTTTGCAAGATAGGCCAAACACAATACTCTTTGTGTTACTTCTTTGACATCATTTTTGCCTGAACACAGCGTGCCTGGGGCGGTTAAATCTGTAAAACTAAGGCACAGGCTTCTGTGGCAGCTCAACCTGGAAGGTGCCGCTGCTCCAAGACCACGGAAGGATTTGTGGGAGAGAAGCCCCACTCTGCCAACACTGGAAATGTGCCTGTCTTTACTGTTGAGGAGGTGAAGAAGATGCCTTCGCAATGGCCATGGTAGCAGCAACAACAAACTGGGATCTTCTTCCTCTTTGTTGGCACTCAGGGGTAAATCGCAGCGCCAGTTGTGGAAATTACTACAAGAAGAGAAAGTGGAGTTTCTCGCTTGAGGAGCAGCAAAAGCAGGGCTGGCTGCAGCTGGGAAGATGAGGGAAGGACTGTACAGCACTGCAGCATCTTCCCCACACTTTATTTATTGCATCCTAGAGCCAGCAGGGCTGGATGGTGGTCTGCCTCATCGACCGCACTCAGGAACTTCACAGCATCCCCAGAAGGACAATAGATATGATAAATGCCAAAGGCAATGTCAAACCCCATAACTTTCCTAACATTAACTTAATATTCACAGCTATTAAACATCAACAGATCAGAAATGGAGTATCTCCAAAGCAGGTGTAAACTTCTCCAGGCTCCCTGTGCTTGTGGTGTGAGACAGCCACAAGTTATTATTTCTGAGTATTCTCCCTACTTTCTTGAAGTTTCAGTACTTTTGATAGAGATTCCCAGTTCCATATTGGTTATAATGAATCATCCTGAAAGATTATTAATGTTCAGGAAGTGAGAGAGGTGTTGTAAGTAGGGGCTCAGGAGAACCCAGGCAGGAAGGATTCCCTGCTATGACAGAAAAACACTAAGAAGAAAGCTCCAGAGGAAGGAGGGTTTGGAGACTGGTTCATAGTGAAGGGCATTCCCACAGGAACAGGAGGGAGGATGAATAGTGTCCTTGCAAAACCAGAATTGCAATGTAACCAAAATGGTCTGTGAGCACTGATAGATTTGGAGAGGAGGATGACTTGTGCTGCTCCTCATCGGTACCCCAGATCACCTCCATGGCACACAGGCCCCTGGTTCACAAGGCTAAGAATCAGATTTTTGGCGGACAGAAGTTGGTAGCAACAAGCCTTCCTGCAGAAGAAGGTCTGGGAATAAAAAACACTCCCCAATTGCAGAGAGTGTGTATTCAGGGCATGATGGTTCAGCCTTTGAGCCTTTTGGTCAATAAATTTGTGGGGGTTTATACCTGCTCAGAGAGGCTTCTGGGCTTGACTTCCCCTCCTTGGCTGAAGCTGGCTTGGTTTTCATAGAATCCTAGAATGGTTTGGGTTGGGAGGGACCTTAAAGCCCATCCAGTTCCACCCCCTGACATGGGCAGGGACACCTTCCACTAGCCCAGCTTGCTCCAAGCCCTGTCCAGCCTGGCCTTGGACACTTCCAGGGATG
>JAWWES010000169.1:34706442-34748942 GCA_035583135.1 Lophotriccus pileatus
GCCTTGGACACTTCCAGGGATGGGGCAGCCACAGCTCCTCTGGGCAACCTGTGCCAGGGCCTCCCCACCCTCACAGGCAAGAATTTCACCCTGATATCCCATCTAATCCTTTCATCTGGCAGTTAAAACCTCTCCTATTTCAGTTTTACTTGTTTCATATGTGGCAACATCTCCAGAGTTTTCCCCCAACACCACCTTATCTCGCAAAGGAGAGAGAACTAATTAACCCTCACCCCAGTCTCTGCTGCCTCAAGAATTGCAGGAGTGGGAGCCCCCTCTGCCATCTCAGGTGGCTGCAGTGATGACTGGTGCTCCTACTTACATTGGAAAAGTGGAGGAGATTATCATGGAAGACTTTCCTAACTGAGGTTGATACAAATCTGGAGAGGTGATTTGTTTCTCTCTTTACCTAATTTATCTTCCACGTGATTGGAGTCGTCATGGAAAATAGTATTGCTGTTACAGCTTCTGTTGTCAATACTCGCCTCCTACTCACATTCCCTGAGCTCCCACCTTCATCCTCTTCCCTTTCTCCCTCCAGAATTACAACCAAACCAAAACCAATGTGTTCATAACATTTCTTCCAACTCCAAAAAAAACCTGAAAGAAAACAAACAGCCAGCAGATGCTGATTTTCTCACTTAACTGCACATATTTTATAGTAATTCTCTCTGATTTTCTCCCAAGACGCCCACCTGACCTTCCTTTCTCTCCAGTTTCTCCCAGTAGTGGCCAAACACTGCTAATCATGTAAGAGTCAGCCCATGGAAATAGGCTGCAACTAAGACAAATTTACCCTCTGACCTCGACGCCTTTGAGTGCACAACAGAGACCAAGAAATGTCTTTGCTAAAAGGAATGCATTTTCCTTGGCAAAAACTGATTTTTAGACCAAACCAAATTAATGCTACGAAGAGAATTTTACTAGTTTTCTTCTTGCTGTTCCACAAAACCACACGAATAAAATAAAAACAAATCAGTGACTTTAGAAGGAAGAATGACAAAACACATTTTCCAAGAATTTTCAGGCAACTAAAAATGGAACAACATAAATATTTTTGCTTCTCTCTACGTAACTGTGAGTGACTTGCAAGCATGCATTAATTTTTAATTAATGCACTGCTATGAAGCAGGGATTAGTCAGCCCAGAATTTTTCAAAGTTGTCTGTAGACAATTTGGTTGGGAGAGCATCTCCAGAGTGAATCCTTGTCCAAATCTGGTGGGAGCCCAAAATCTCTATGGCAACTGAAACAATAATCTATGTAGGAAAAAAAAAGAAAGTTTGAAAAACTGTTCAAATGGATTTTAGCTGCCTCAGTTATCTGAAAATAAAGAGGAGGCTCCACATATCCAGGCAGTCAGTTTTCCGCGCACCACCAAGTGCCTTGGGGGTCTCATGTCCAGTCATGACTAGTTCAAGCCCATTTTGGGCTGGATGGGCTGAGATGCAGAGTGAAGGGAGGTTTCCTGCTCACATCCCAGCTTCATTGCAAGACCTGGGAACAGAACTTCTCAGCCTTTCCCATCCTCGAAGAGCAAAGCTTATATTTTTCAGTCTAGATTACTATTTTCTTTTTCAGATTAAGGAAAACAAAAATGAGAGGGAAAGAGAACTGGTGACTCATGGCAGTTTCTGCGCTGAAACACAGCTGCCCTTGTCAGAGGAACACGATTCTTAGAGCCTGCATCCAAAATTTATTGCAAAATAAAACTGAGCCTTCTGAAAACAACCAGGCGAAATGATGTTTCTATTTCCTTTTAAATATATATTGGTAAGTGTAGGTCCAGGCTACAGCCTGAACCAAGGGTAGGACTGGAAACTTGAGAGAAACTCAGTTCTTGTGAAATTTTCAGGCAAACTTTGCAAACCCAGACAATATTAGCTGCACAGGCTGCAAAATCAGTTTGTGGTTTTAAAAGCTTTGATGCTTTTGGACTTCCTGAGATTCCTTTGGTGGCAGGTCAATATAACAACACCCACACCACCACCCAGAGATAATACTGTATTTTTTCTCTGGTCCTGCTTTAGAAATGAGCAGGAAGTCCTGAGTCCAATGATCCCAAATCAGGAAACAAAAGGACTATGTACATGTGTGAATCTACTCCTAAACTGAGTGATGCAATTTTAGGAAAATATTCCATGCTTTCTACAACGTTTCTGTTTTCAAAACACAGAGACCTTTGGGCTGACTTGTTGAAGTTTGAACTGCCACCACTCCAAGGTTAATAATTGACTCATTAGCAGGGTGCCAAACTTCTGCAAGAGAACTTATACCTTTGGGATCATGAAATCATGGAATGGTTTGGGCTGGAAGGGACCTTAAAGATCATCTAGTTCCAACCACCTGCCACAGGCAGGAACACCTTCCATGAGAAAATCTGCCTCATCCAGGAACCCTGTTCAGAAATGACATTCAGTGGAAGGAGAAACATCTCATAAGCCTAAAGCTTGAGCTGCTCCTGAATTAAGGATAACATGGTTGGCACTGCACAGTGCCTCAAAGAGAAGGGGAAAAAGGGTATAAGAGAACCAAGAGGTGCTTCTGAAGCAGCTTTTACTCATCCTGAATAAAATAGAAGGAAAAATTTGGCTTTGATTTCCAACCTCCTTTTCAGTAAACATACTGAGTACAGAACACGTGCAGAAGGTGGACAGGGAGACAGCACAGAAGAAAGTGAGAGATGGGAGGGAGAGAAAGATGACCTGGTTTTACTTCCAAGCTAATTTTACCTCACTTTAACTATATTTAGTTACATTTATATTAAATAGGGCTGCAGTGGTTGGACTGAGATTTTTATTATTGTTCTCTGAGTAATTTAAATTTCCAAGAGTTCATGGTTGTTGTTGTTTTTTTTCTAAGGCTTCGTGACCTTCTTCCATGAGTTTATTTTAGATATAGTGGAATGTCCCAGAGAAAATTCCAAATGGTCCTTAATAGATGAAATGTTTCCAGAAAGGAGAAATTCTCAGTGGACTATGAAACTATTTTTCAATCATGGTGTATGGCACACAAGCCACAGCTGAGGATTTTTTCAGTAGGAAACTATTGCCCAGTGGGTTAAAAGAAAATAAAGGATAATGGGATTTTTCTGTAAGGCTGGAGCTGTTCACAGGGGTTTGCTCCCCACTAGATGTCACTGGAACTGTTTGAAATGCTTGGAACAAACAACCCCAAATTCCCCAGGTTTTGAGCTTCCTTACAAACATGAGACTTGGATCAGGTTCTGTTCAGGCTCTGCTCTGGCACACGAGCCTTGCAAGGGAATCCAGACTGAGAGATGTTAACCATGGGAAGTTCTTGGTTTGCTATGGATATGGGGAGAATGAAGGTAAAACTTGTGATGTTTGCAACGCCCCTAGAGATTTGGTCTCTTGGGAAATCCAACCAGAAACAAAGAAAATGCCTGGATATAATGACCCTTTGGCTGGGGGCTCTCCAGAGACAGAGCAGGGTCCTGCAGAAGCCATGTGGCCTCCTGAGTCACCACTGTCTGAGTGTTGGGACACTCAGGTGTGGTTTGGGTGTCACCTGATCCACCATTAAAAACCAAAAAGGCAGAAATCTTGACAACATGCAGTTTTCCAAGGCTGTCCTCCTCAGCTGTACCCGTGTTCACCCCACGCTGCTGAGGGAAGCAGCTCCTCAGATTATTAGGTCTACTATTTAAATTCTCCCTGTAGTTCCAATTGACTACAGGAATCTTCTTCCATTCTTATTCAAAATTCAGTTTAGTGTGATTATGTGGCCATGCATCAAATATGGCAGTATAATATGTCCTTTCATCTACTTGCCATAATACATCCCTTTTAGTGCCACATAAATCCCTGAAAATATCGCTGTCTTCTGCTCTTGAGATTCTTCATGTGCCTCTTTGCCTTACTGCCTTCCCTCTTCTATTGTTTCTCCAAGCTGAATTAATTCCCTTTTTTCCCCCAACGTCGCTGCTCTGCTCTTACTGCTGCTTCTGAGCGAACACCAGTGAAACAACAACCTTTCCAATGCCAGAGAGGAGCCAAGAGCATCCCACTGCTGGCACAGCGTCCTTCCCAGCAGTGCCAGAGCCTTGGCTCTGCTCTCCTCGGAATCGCTCCATCTCCTCCTGCAAAGGCGGTGGGAGCTGCAATGCCTGTGGTCAGAGCAACGACAGACACCTCACCAAGCAGAGGAAGCTGTAATTGAGGAATTACAGGAGCAGCATGGTGCTCCTAATCCTCGCAGACCAAAGCAGCACCCCAGCAGTGACAGCGGGTCTCCTCCTCTTCCACAGGATCCGTGCACGCGCTGCCGCCGGGAGAGCCGGGAGCGCGGCGGAGGCTCTGCGGCTCTGCCCTGGGCTGCTGAAGAGCTGCTGCTGCATTTCCAGCCACGGTTTAACCCATGAATGTGAGCTACATTACAGCAGGATGTGCTCCCTTTATGGAGGTTGCTACAAGCAAACACCAAATGCCATGAAGCTCTTCCCAAACTTGGCACCAATGCTGGAATCTGCTTCTTTAGAATGACGGGATGATTTGGTTGGAAGGGAACTTAAAGATCCTCTCATTCCCACCCCCTGCCATGGGCAGGGACACCTTCCACTAGCTCAGGTTGCTCCAAACCCTGTCCAACCTGGCCTTGGACACTTCAATGGGAGGGGCAGCCACAGCTTCTCTGGGCAACCTGTGCCAGGGCCTCCCCACCCTCACAGGGAAGGATGTCTTCCTAACTGAGATTAGGAAGAAATTGAAAGAAACTCCTCCTTGTAACTCCTTCTCCAGGATTAATCACATTGTCAAGGCTTCTTGCCTTGCTCCAGACAGGTGATGGAGCCACCAGCCTGGTCGTGCCCCACGGCAGTGACACAGTCCCTGGCCACCCTCCTGTATTTCACATGCTGCCTTTGACTTGTTTAATTAATTAGTAACCTCATTGTACCACTTCAGCATAACCCCCTAGTAGGCATCCTTGACTTATTTGGGGCAAACGCAACAAAAATGGGCATATTCCCTTATACAACTCCTACATTAATTTGTTGTTAAATTAAACCAGCAAAATTTCAACCTACTCAATATTCAGTAAATTTAAGAAAATGAATTGAAGCTCCTTGCCTATTTTAATATGTACTCCTGAAGACATTTTCCAATTTTTTTATGGTTTAATTAAAGCCTCATGGCAATGGGATGCTTCTTTCTACCTCCTATGCCAGTGGTTAAAAATTACGGGGTTTCAACTACCCTGCATGTCTTTAATTGCTCTGCTGAAGATAAAAGAGCAGTGATATTTTTATCACAACTGTTACAGCAGGCAAAATTAAAAATGCCCCTTACCCACGTGAAATATGGGTAACAACTCATGGAATATTTTGGGAGTATTTCATTCTGCCGTGTGTCCCGAGCAGCAGAGGAAGTTCCCCACCCCAATTCTTAATATTAAAGAAAATAAAGTGTAGAAATCACTAAATGAAGAAAGTCCTGGAAGAGAACACTGAGCACAGGACAATGAGGAGGAAGGTTACAAGTATATTAGGATAAGGGCACCACAATTATATGAAGAAGTCTGGAGAGAAAAGATTACATTGTTCTGACAACAACATTTTTCAAACATTTAGACCTTTAATATCATTAATTTAAAGTACAAGATTAAATATTTTATGCAAATATTAGACAACAGCAAAGAGCTCTGCATATTAGGATTTAAAACAAATTGAAAGCATGCAAGACATATTCATTTCTTAAGCAGTTTAGTTAAAAAATCGGTATTGTCTCTATTAGGATTAACTGACAGTAACTCTTTGTGTTCAAATGGTTTTAACTTCACTGTGGTTTGTTTTCCAGATATCATTGTCCTCCAATAATCATGGATAAAGGGAAATGTAAAAGGACAGATCAAGTAAAAATATATCTTCACATCATAAACACAGAATTACGTTTAAATTTCATTACTAAATGGGATTTCAGCTTCATATTCCATGCTTAATCCTGCACTATAAAAGATGTATAAAAACCTCCTGACAAATTCTAACAGACTTTGTGGAAGTTGCATATATTGATTAAAACATCAAGCAGTTACATACAAACCAATAATGAATTACTTCTTGTTGGAAGATAAAACTTTGTGATATTTAAAATTACAGACTTGAAAGTAAGTAAAATTACCCCTAATTATGCAGAAGGGAGCAACACCTTAGCAGTAAACAAGATAAGCACCTCAAACAGCACTAATAATTTTAATTAACATTTTCTAGTTTCCTTTCACCTCCTTTCAAGGTCATCTGCAACCTTTTCCTGGTACAACATTGCAGCACAGTGTTAAAAACTTACATTCCATTGCTAATTGCTTTGATAAGGCAAAAAAATTTACTTTCCAGGGCACATTTTTCTCTGGTTTTGTTGATTTTTTTTTTTTTTTTTTTTTTTTTTTTTTAAGAAAAAAGTCACTGAATCACATGCAAAAGCAAATATTGCATTGTGTAAAACTGTCGGGAAGGATTTTGGAGTGAACAGCTATCAGAAGTCAGTTTCCAGCAGCTGGGATTCAGTCAGCTCTTTGTGGCCTGATTCTGATCACCAGAGGCAAAATTCTTCCAGGAATTCTGCAGAAATTGATATTTCAGGTATAAATGTAAATATCTGGACTGTACCCAAACTGTTGAATATTCTGATTGTAATCAGAGTTCAAAAGGCTCCTGAAGTGTGAACGCTGAAAATGAGAATTTGGCAAAATGTGATAATCTACACAGTATTTGTGTTATTTTTTTCCCTGAGTGCTGATGAATAAATGTATGTTCAAGACTCATGACCTTGCTAAACTCCTTCTTTCCTAAAAAGTCCAGAAGTTGGTTGGAAAAGGGCTTTGTTATACCAGTGGGTTTGTTCCATGCCACAAATTTCATGTACGAGGTCACTTGGAATATAATGTGTAGTGAAAGAATCTCATTAGGCTAAAATGAATGTAAAATGTGTCAATTTGATCCAAATGAGAACTGTAGTAAAACCATGTTTGATGTTCATGTGCAATAAATCTTTAACATTTGTCTGTAAAGTATTAGAGAACCCAGAGGGAAATCTCTATTTGTGATAGCTGCACATTTCCAATGATTTTTCCTATAATCCTTTGTTGACATTTAGCATATGGCAACAGGAAAGAAGATCCTAAAATGAGAATTATTACTTATTATTCGAAGGTAAACAAGATGGGCACCTTGAATAGAAGGTTTTCAGACAGAAATGATGAGAACATCCCTCTATCAGGAGCAACTGCTCATCTTTCAGTCACTCCTTGGTGGAAAAGTGACATCAAAGGTGCCCTACCTGCCCATCACTCGACTCTGTGTTAAAACGTCTGATGGTCCCATCCTGCCCGTTGGGTTGGATTTTGATATATTCA
Organism: Lophotriccus pileatus; assembly: GCA_035583135.1. Lineage (NCBI taxonomy): Eukaryota > Metazoa > Chordata > Aves > Passeriformes > Tyrannidae > Lophotriccus > Lophotriccus pileatus. The sequence continues at coordinate 34,713,810 of JAWWES010000169.1, forward strand.
TATTGTTAATTACTGTTGTATTTCAATTTTCTCTCTAGTATTTTTGTTCATTCATAATGGCTTTATGGTTCACTGGACCGAAATGACTAAAATGAAAGATTTCCAAGATTTCTTCTGGGAGTAATTTACAAAAGACCACAGTTTTTTAATTGCTCCTGATGTTTAGTTCTGGATATCTGGAAGAGGAGGAATCTGCCCAACTCTTTTAGTTGCCACACCAACCGTGGCAAATATGTATTTTTTGATCTCCCTTTGCTTTGCTCCTTGCACACCCCACCATTCCTCTTTTGGGGACTGGCATGGTGTTTATATTTCTGCAGCTCACATTTATTTTCTAAGAGAATTATGAGTTATTTACGTCCTTTGAGGAGGCTCAGGGAATAATGGGTGAAATGTCAGAAACAATTAAGAAAAATGGAGGCATTTCATTTAACCAGAAGAAGAAATGCAGAGCTTTTACTGAATGACTAAACTTGAAGCACCACAGGATTGCTACACTATGAGATCTGGCTCACGATTATCACAAAGTTTTATAAAAAAATACAAAAACAAAACAACCTTACAACACTTGCATGCCAAAGGTTGCAACACAGGCTTTGGCAGGGAACATGAAAATTCTCCAGCATGGGAAAAGTCTTCGAGCAAACTTGCATCTGCGCTGATTTATTTATGTTTTTATGCCAAAACACCGGCAGATTTCTGAAGCCGAGGCGGGACTTTGCGGCCAGAGTCCCAGTCCTGGCTGGGAAGCTGAGCAGCACCAGCCCTGACAAAGCCCCTTCCCCATCTCCCCCCACCCTCCCCAGCCGTTTTTTACAGCGTTTGTCCATCTCGTTATTGCTGTGCAGGCCCTTTATCAATAAATGTGGTGTTCTGGGCCGAGTTTTCCTTGGCTTGCAGTCCTGCTTTACAAAACCGCCGCATACTTGACAGTTTGCCCCAGTTAAAAATTCTTTGGTCAGAGAAAGCCCGGAGAATGAAACAGTATCTGGTGTTGTAAAATCTTGACCAGATTCTGAAATATTGCCTAAGCCCCTGTCAACTGGAAGGTGATTTCTCCAGGTCATGGTTTAGAGGGAATTGATGGCACAGTCTGTGACTGCTCCGTCTGCACTATATCTCTTTCAGGAGTGCACACAGTCACCTTTAGCATTCGCTGCCTTCCAATCCTCTCTGTTGTCAACAGTACATTTACTTCCATACACAGATTACAAGCTGAACATAGGAAAACAAATCCAGAAAAACAGCCTCTCTGCTTACTGCTTTTTCATTCCTTTGTTTCTGTCTGAGGGATTATCAATTACCCAATAACCCTGGGAAAAAAATCCACCTGAGGCTGAGCAGAGGTAATAACACCCAGTGCTACATGAAACAGCTCATCCCAGTGCTCATAGCACTTTTCCAGGGGGGTCTGCTCCATGATCCAGCTGCAGAAACTGAGGCACAGGGATCTGAAAGGTCCATCTAGCCAAAGGTAAATCTGATATAAAATACAAATCCCAGTGCAGTGCCCTTCCTGTCCAAACACCCGCAGAAGGGGGGTGTTTGTCCAAACCCATGGCACGTCCAGCAACTCTATGATGAACCCCCATCACTTGTGATAAAAAGTCTTTTTTAATCTATCTATGGATAGATTCTCTCAAAACTCCAAGCTGAACTTGACAATTAAAAGACTGGGGGTAAACATAAACATTTTTTTTTAACATTCACATTATTAGACAGGAGTAATTCAAGTGCTTCCATCAACAAGTGCTCAATATAGTTTTAAGCACCTGCTTAAAATCCTACTAAAAAAATCCCCACAAGCTCTGGTATTTTGCCAAACAAGGGGAAGATCTTAAGGAGAGTCAGAATAGATCGTCCAGCCATATAAATTATAAATCATTACATTAAGTTCCGTATATTTATGACACAAGCTCTGACTCTTGCAGTTTTGCAGGGAATTTTCCTGAAGGCAAATCACAGTAGACCTGCTCACTCCTTTGGAGAAACTGGGTTGGCCCTGATAAGGCCAATAACCCTTTCAGTTTGGTGGCAACTCCTACAGTCTTAATTAGAAAGAAAAAGACCTAATTCTGCATTTTCCTTATCAACCCCAGGCTTTTTTTGTACTGCATTTCTTCTTTTCTGAAATTCTCAGACTTTCACCCAGCTCTGGGCAAGTCAGGAATGCCTGAGGGACCAACAGTGCAGATTTTTAGAGTAAGATGTCACTGCAGGACTGCTTGGCCTGTGTTTCTCTCCCAGTGGTTTGGTTGGGTTGGGTTCATTTGAGTTGATTTGGCAGTTCAGGCTGCACTAAGATACGGTGCTTGAAACCCTGGATTGCTACTTAAGAGGATTTTTATCCTTTCTTTGGGCACTGACTCAGCAAAGCCACTACATTGGTGTGACCACAGGAGGCAACACCATCTCCTGGAGGGATCACCCACGGGGATGGGTTCATGCATCCACCGCAGGAAGCCCCAATGGTGGTGTGATGCTGCTGTCAGGACAAGATGCTCCTGGGGGCTCAGCCATGCCTTCTTTGGCTTTCCAGGCACTGGCACCAGTGGATCAGGCACGTTGCTTTTAATATTCTTAATAGTTCTTTTTCCTTGGCCTCACTTTATTTCCCTCATTTTGAAACTCTTGACAGCCTTTCATCAAATGCTTCTGAGAAACTTAAAGAATATCTAAAATGGGCACTAATAATTTAGTACTGTAATTTTATGGGTATTTTAAAGTTCCTGAGTATTACTATTATTTTATGGAAGGATTTTTCCTCCTTTTCCTTGCTCTTTCTTCCTATGTTCTTATGGAATTATAGGTGAAATGTATTTCTTGGCTGCTGTTTCATCTTTTGTTCATACAGTTAAATATTGCACTAGTTAAAGATTGCACGAGGCCTCCACATTAAAATTTTATTGTATTTTTGTATTTATTTTTGGCCCGGATCTGGGGGCCTCTCAGGTCCAGGTCTTGTGTAATTTTATTGGCTTGTGGGTGGAGGAAAGAACAAAAATGAGGTTTGTGGCCAGAATGTTATCTTTGGCCATAGTCAGCTATTTGGGGGCCTGATTCTGCTCTGATTCATAAGCAACTAAATCTCCAGCAGCTCCACTGAAAATGGAAAAGCTAAAATGATGTAAACCCGATGTAAATTAGAGGAGAATTACCTCCGTGGTGGGTGCTATGTAAGCGTTGTGCTATTTATGATTTAGCTGGGAGCTGTTGACTGGCCTCTCCAAAGATAAGAGCCACCTATAACTCAGCGGTGAGCATCTTTTTCCCTTTTTGACTAATGTCTGATAGCTAAAAAAGATTAAAACTGGGTTTTTTTATGAGCTCTTCTGGCGATGAGTAACAGAGCTGAGACTACAAAGCTCATCGACCTGAGAACCGCAGCTGAGTTTTGGGGACCTCTCACTTGAGTGAAAAGCACCTTATTCTACTCTACATCCATGTTTTAAGACCTGTTGAGTTTAAGTATTAAACTCCATGGATTTCAGCCTTAATAAGTTTGTTTTATAAAATACTCTCCATGTGATCTCTGCGCAGTGAGTAGTTGCCCATCCCAGTGTGTCCAACAGCTCTCCATCGTGAGTCATGGTCGTCACATCCTAGGCTCCTTCCTGCCTGGTTTGCATCCATCACCACGACCTCTTTCCTCCCCAAAACCTGTCTCCCCCTCTCTTCTTTGCACATTTATTCATGTCAGGTCTTTGGCTTGGAAATGACTTCTCCTGTGAGCCAAACCTTCTTATTCTACACTTTAAAATCCTTACGAAATTTGGCTCGCCTTCCAAAGCTAAGCCTCAGCTCCCTTGTTACTCTTCTAAATATAAAACATTTTTATTACATTAAGCCATGTTGAAAGGAAAAAGGGAAAAAAGCAAAAGGGAAGAAAGCAAATCCCTGCCCCCAATGTGAAGGAAGAGGCCGATATTACAGAGCAATGGATCACATGTCTTTGTTTTGTCTTGGTATCATCTCGCTCACATGTGCTCTCTGCTCACTACCAATATTCCTCCCTGAGTATCTCCCATGCTGAAAAAACCCAGTTACAGTCAGGAATTGTGAAGGAATTGTCTCCAAAGTTGGAAATGGGAAAACCCACTGCACTATTGATCACACTGCATCACTTCCTAAAGAGAAATCTGTTTTCTGGGGAGCTCATTTAACACCTTACAGTTACATCAAACTTAATTTTCTATAAAACAACTTTTCTTAAACAACTTGAAATTAGTTATTTATAATTTTCCTGTGTGTGTTTCATTCATTATTTTAAATGGAATTTTAATCATTTCAACAAAGAAGGGTCTTAATATTCCCAATAATGGCTCTTGTCACTTTAAATATTAAAATTTGCATTAGGAATTCCCTCGGCTACTTCTGCATTATTTGCATTATAGATTGTGTGCTTGTCTCAGTCTCTCTATACATGTGTGTATATATATATATACATTTATACACCTATATGAATTTTTAGGAACATTCAGGCAGTTTCAAATTATCCCATCAGCTTTGAAAGCACTATCACAGATGCCAAAGCTATTAGTGATAAATAAGGTCCTAACACGCCAAAATTAAAAGCTCCTAATTTTCAACTTTAAATAAATCCTTATTGTATAGCAGAAATAATTCCTCACAAAGTGTTTCCAACATTCAGAGAATGCTTTTAGGACATCCAGCATTAACATAATTTTTTCGACTGCGGTTCTCACAGGACATCTGATGAAGTCTCTACCCTTAATTTTAATTGCGTAGGCTGCATTCTTAATTAAAAACTGTACAAATGGATTTTATGCCATGCCAAAAGAAATCTGAGTTCATTAGTTATAAAACCTTTTAAAAATTGATGTAAATATGTGAATTCTTTAAAAGTTTGAACTCAGCGTCCTCATTTATGTTGAGTAGCCTTTTATCTAGAGAATAATGAAGTCAATACAAATTAAGATAGTCTGAGTTTTACTTTTCCCTTTTCCTTCTCTTTTTTCCCCTCTTTTTTTTTTTTTCAGTGAATGAGGATGTTGGGAGGCAAAGAGTATGAGGGTTATGCCTTTATGTCATAATGCTTTTCCTTGAAGAATCAAATTCATTTAAATCTAAACTGTGAAGGAAATTAGAGTGGGAAATGCACTGACCCTTTTGTACTGGGTTATACAAATATAAGTTCAGATATCTTTTATTAATTCTTCGTATTAAAACACAATCACATCTTCTCAAGTCAATAAACTTAATGGAAACCTGTCAAAGTCTAACTTTGGAGGAAAACTCTGGACATCACTTAAAGAAATACGTGCACCTCATTGATTTCTGTTTTAAAATCTGAGACTTGTTAATTAAAATGCTTTTCCATAACTTGTCAAGTGTTCAAATAATGAATGGGAAACTCTGAGAGGTTTGTTTAACCTGACAAATTGCTAACCTTTCATTTTGCTGGCTGCTCCTCTGGCTGCACGGGACCTTTTCTCTTCCATCTCTGGCAGCTGGGAAGGATCGTGTCGCCTTTTCCACTCGGTGCCACCAACCTGATCCTGCCTGTGGTTGCACAAAAAACCCACACGTGGTCTTAAAAACCATGAGAATGAAGGGCTGGGATGGAGCTCAACTTTTCCTGTGCTGTGAATTAATCTGGAGGGTTTCCCTCTGTTTTTCAGCCTGTGACTTTGCTGTTGGGGAGAGGCATCCAGGGTGTGCCCCACGAGCAAACCGTGTCCAGGGGTTTTTGTGCCCGGGTTTCTGGCAAAAAAAAAAAAGAGCAGTGGAATTGAAACAACGGTATTACCACTTAGCATTCAAACCCAGAGTATTTTCTGCTATCTTAGCAAAAATGCAAATGAAGCAATAAATCAAACAACCTGTGCAAGGAACCCCCGTTTTACTTTCCATCGTCTGTGGTGGTTTGTGCTTTGGAGCATCTCTGTGCCGCTGACTCCCGGCCGAGCACGAGGAGCGTTGAAATACCACATGAAAAGCTGTGTGAGTGCTTTTACAGCAGAAGCTGGAGAAGGAAGCACCAGAAGTCTCACAGGAGAGATGTTCTCATGAGTTTCCAACCCAGTTTGGCACAGAGAAGGAGTTTGACAGACTTGGGACAAAACTCTTATTTTCTTCTGGTTTTCTTTTTTTAAGGAGCATAGTTCAGGCAACAAAACGACTCTGCCTTTTGAAACGTGCCCATGACTGCATCCTACTGATCATGGAAAAAATATTCCAATGTAATTGAATATTTTGTGGTAGAAACACACCAGATTGAACAGAACACTGACTATCCGTAGCTCTGTCCTACAAACTCATCTCCAAATTCAGCTATCTGGTAATCAATTCGATGCAGGAGTAAGCTTTAGGGAGAAGGGTAATTCCTCAGCAAATTCAGGCTAACAGACTTCTCCACATACATAAACTTCTTTTATTAGGCTGTTTTACTATTTGAAATTTCTGACACTTTCCTAAAGCTTACCGTGAGAAAAGAGTCAGAAGAAATCACTGGATTTAATGTTTTAGGGTAGCAGACGATTGTAAATTTGCTTTAACAAGGTCCAACAGTGCTGCTGGTGGAGTCAAGTGTGGTATTAAGGACACCATGATCCAGTTTGAAACTTTTTTTTTTAATTTCTGATTTATTTCTAGCAGAAAGGAGAGCTTGGGGAACATTCAGAGATGTTGAATCAGCGCAAAAGGCCAAGCAACGTCTGTGAACCTCCAGGAAGAACAGAGCCCTGAAAGCACCATCCTATAATATCCCACTTTCCACAGAATTAAACTAGATCACTCAAATGGTAGAGATGATCTCCCACCAGAGCAGGTTGCTCAATTCCCCATCCCTGGAAGTGTTCAAGGCCAGGTTGGACAGGGCTTGGAACAACCTGATCTGGTGGAAGGTGTCCCTGCCCACGGCAGAGGGGTGGAACAAAATGATACCATGAGGGAAACATATAAACTGTACCACATAACAATAATTTTGTATTATTTAAACCAAAATTTAATGGCATTCTGACACTCTCCACTTCATCTCCCACAGCACCAGGAATGTCACACACCATCCAGAGAGCAGCTCACTATGTCCGACTTTGGAAAATGCTGGATTCCATATCTTGGATTCCACATCTTTTGAGTTTAACCTTGCTTTATGCTTTGGTGATTGTACAGAATATTGGGAAATTAGCACAATCTTTAAATTTTGGTGCTTGATAAGGTTTTTTTCAGTCTAAGCAAAGAAATATAAACCAGAAACCATGTACCTGTCAAAGTGCAGTAAAATGCTTCACCCAGAGCACACTTCAGCCTGCATTTATCTCATCTAACTTAAATTAAATTAAGTATCGTAAAAGCAGAGATGCTGCATGGTCCCAGAAGAAGAAAATCCACTTTTCTGACACTCAGAGCATTGCTTTCAAAGAATGGCAAAAGGATTCAGCTGCAAAATGCAGATGGATTCATAACCTCGATCCAGGCACCTATTTCACAGCAGCCAATCCCACTCCTCCCACAGTAACTGCTCTGTGAATGAAGCCACAAAGTGTTTACTAAGCGGATCTTTGGCCCCTTCTTTTTAGTAGCCTACCAGTTTCTCTGCCAGCTCCATGGTCTACCCAGAAGTAAAGGAAAACATATGTTCTACAGAAAAATTCACAGAAACGGACACAAACAGCCTTGTATAATTGATAGTTTTACAAGATTGAACTCTGTAAATTTTTTTAAATCTTATCCCTCTAGATCCAGTTTATGTGCACATTTGAACAATGACTTCATATCCTCTCCAAACAGAGATTCTGGGATTCAGTCTCGTCATTTGGCCAACACAAATCCCCAAGTGCCAAGAATTTCTAGTTTTTGCTTCATTGTTTGCATTTTGCTTGTTCTTGTCCAGGATTCCTAGTCAAACCAGTCAGTCAGTGGAATGATTCCAGTTTGCACCAGAAGATGTGTAAATCCCTAAATCACTTTGAAAAACTGAGCAATTTTGTTATCTCTCTCTCTTTCATGGTGCACGTTCCAACCGTAAGACTTCAATCTGTATCTGCTCTAAAGGAATGAGTTTACAGAGAAGTTCAAAGACTGAGCTCTGCTTTGTGGGCCAACCAGGAGGCAGGCTACAGGAATTTTCAGCCACTTCTCCATTTGTTAACTTTATGTTTGTGCCCTGCTCTGTCTGAATCCCATGACTTCCACATCCACGCAGGAGTATACGATATTTATCACATTTGGTAGCCAAATATTTTTTTCACAACATGATTCTTTTTGTTTATGTCATTAACTGCAGCCTCAAAATCATCTCTATTTTCTTTTTTGTTCTAGAGGCTACTTTTCCAGCTGAACCAGATTCCTGAAACTCTACGCTGATTCTGAAGAGATTATATTGTATTATGTGACATAAAGTCCACTAAAATCAAAGCTCCTTTAATTTTTTTCCCCCCTGGCTTGTATGTGTGGACTTGTATGTGTGGACATACAAGTGCAGTGCCTCATTATGGAGCATATGGATGAACCTGTGGAAACCTGTAAAGTATTTTGGCCACTAAATGGAAAACAGTCCTTTTCCTTCCAGCATGTTGTTGGGTCAAGAAGTTGAACTGTTTAAGCTGGTGCAGAGCATTCTGCAGAGGGGTGGGAGGCCAGATCTCTATCGGGGGTTAAAGATCCTTTGAAACACACATGAGAGTTGGTATTTTGATAAGGATTTTGTGATAAATTCCTGTATGTTCCTCTGCCTGTGAAGAGTGAAAGGAAAGGAAGATTGCTGGGGATGCACAGGGTCCAAGGGCAATATTGCCATATAGCATGGCATTAAATCCAACATAATTAGGATGGGTGATATCTATGATACAACACATCTGGGGGGTAAAATAGCTTGGACAACATTCAATTTGGCTCATTTGAACATGCTGGTCATTCATCATGATGTCTTTTAGCTCAAAAGTTTCAGTTTTCCTCACCAAAACGATTCCAGGCTCAAAAGGGACCAGCAGTCTCTCCATTTGTCTTCCTAAACCCCTGTAGTGTTTTGATTTGCTCCTACACATCTATTTTTCTCATATTCATTTTTTTTCCTACACCTCTCACATTCCCCAGGGAATGGCCTGAAGTTGTGTCAGGGGAGGGTTAGGGTGGATATTAGAAAAATATTCTTCACCCAGAGGGTGGCTGGGGACTAAACAGGCTCCCCAGGGCAGTGGGCACAGCACCTGACAGAGCTCAAGATGAGTTTGGACAACACTATCAGGCACATGGTGTGACTCTTGGGGATGGGCCTGTGCAGGGCTAAGGGTTGGACTCGATCCTTGTGGGTCCCTTCCAACTCAGCATAATCTGTGGTCTGTAGCTGAAAGAAAGACAGAGGACCCAACCCAGGTGGTGTGATGATGGTCTCTCAGCCAGCTGTTGAGAGACTGGACCAAAGGTTTGCTCCAATGGATTCATGTCACATGAACAGGGACTGGAGCAAACAGGGAGGATCGTTGGGGTGGGAAGGACCACACACTGACATGGGAACAGCAGTGATGGTGCCAGTGGCTGTAGGGATGGATTTTGGACACCCATTCTATTGCAACCACTGCAGATCCGTCAGGTGGTAACAGTTTCTGGTGAACATGACTAACCCCGGCAATATCTGAACCAATAACCCTGAGGTGAACAACTTTGCAGCCTCTCAACATTTTCTCAGCCTGCCCGGTTTGTTCCCAGACCTCCACCCCCCTCCTGGCTATAAATAGATCACTGGTTTTAAGATTTTGCTTATTTTGCACTACATATCTTGTCTGGAATACAATTTATATTTTATCACAACGAGCAACCATCCCATTAAGCCAAACATGTATTTTTCCTTAGGTAATTAACGTACATGCCAAATTTGACAAGAGATATGCGCTGCAGTTACAGGATATATCTTAATGTAATTAACTCTATTGGGTTCCAGAAATCACAAGTATAGAATTTCAGCACTTATATGTCTGTAAACTGCACAGCTTTCTAAAAAAAAAAAAATGTTTGTTATTTTCTCCCACTTGTACTTTAACAAAAAATTGAAATTCCAGTTTTGACCACAAGCATTCACAAATATTAATTGACCGATGAAACCACATGTTTCTTACCCTAAAAACAATCCTGCAAAAGTGTAAAAAACTCCTAATTACTGACGGAGTGAGGAGCTACCTCAGAGTAAGCAAAATTTCTGTTCTCTTTTTTAGCTTCTTATTTCATGGTTCAAATTGGCACAAGAGCCAAGGCGGCTCAAGAGAGTCAGGAAAGCGCAGCCACGAGAGGATTTTAATTTATTGAGGGCTCTTGCCCTACTGTACAGTCACCGCTGCTATTTGAGTGTAATGGATGAAACAGATGTTTGACACTGCAGCACCTCTTCATAACTTCACTCTTCAAAAACAGTTTTACAAGTGCTTGCTCGCGTTGGTTCCCATTCAGCACAGGAAACTGAGGTCATGGTGAAACATGAGGCCCGGGCAGGAGCTTGAACTCATGTGCACTGCAGCTGGGCCCACGTCTTCTGAGCACGTTAGCAATTCATGGAGCAGCCATAATTCTAAATGTACAGACAAAGAAATCAAAGTGTTGACACCCTCATTGTAACATCTGCAAAGGGGAAAATGTGAGCCCGTCGCTAAAGGCACAAAGGACGGAGGTTTCTTTGTGGTTAATATTGTTCATCATCAGTGTGATCCTTTTTAACCTGAATAATTCCTTCATGTTTCAGTATCAACGCTGAGAAGTTGCTTTCTGGGCTGTAGTTTTCTTAGTACTGCTTAGAAGCAATAATTTAAAAAGCAAGTGACTTTTCTGATATTCTGAGGTTCATTTTTTTCTAAATGATTATTTTAACACATGCTCATCTCTGAATATGTCAAAAAAAATCTTCCCAGGCATAAAGTACAGGTAATTTTGTAGCTAGTTTTAATAAAGATAACATCAGGTTTGTGCAGTTGGATGTACTGATTACCTTCTGTTACCTTCCCTGAGAAAACAATTAAGGCATTTAGGTACTGAGATATGGTACCCAATTTGGAAAGTGATAGCAGGGCACCAGCCTGAGGAAGCTGATCTGCTTCAAAATCCCATATCAGAAGTTTTTCTCCTGCTGTAACTTCAGCTCCTTTCCAGTACAAGCTCCCTGACAGCCTCAGGGATTTCTCCAGCACTTTCATGAAAACTAATACGTGCCTGCAGCAAACCTCTGCTCATCTTCCAGCACCAGCACGTGGGCCTTGAACTTTCTGCATCTTTGCTCTCTGTCTTCCATGCACCTTCATATATAATTGTATTTCTGAACTAGCTCTTAATTAAAGTCAGCCCTTTAGTGACTTGGTGGAGCACACTGGAAGGAAATGTGGTTATACAGAGTAAGCTACACAGCACAAAGTTACTGTTTAAGATGCTAAAATTGTGTCAGCAGTGCTAAAAATGCAGGGGTTTTTACTGTTAGGTGATACTAGAAACTCCAAAATGCAGTTTGGCCAGAGATGTTCTGGCGAGCCTGAACTGGACAACTGCCTTCCACCTACCCCTCAAGTCTTTCCAGTGCAAAGAGCTGGTGGATTTGTGCAGGTAAAATCATGTATTTATTACGTTGCTCTTCAGAAACACCTATAGGAAGATCTTTAGGAGAAATACCTTAATTTTCCTTCCTTAGCTGCTCTTGTGGACTGTACAAAATAAAGGCCACTAATTCCTTCAGGCAGCTGTAAAAGCTTCTGGTGTTATAACAGAAAGTGGTCTTCACATGGAAATCCCTTAAACCTCAGAAATTCTTATTTTTGTCTTTCCCTGTCTATTTCCACAGTGATAACATGCACTATGAGAAACAAAATATCCTTTATGGTGAGAGAGCATAAATATTTGTAGAAGAATACCTTCTCTCCTGCCGCAGTCATGGCTGCTCTGCACCCAGAGCCATGAGCACAGATGGCAGGAGCTGAGGAAGGAGCCACCACAGCCCTGGATTCACTTATGGAATTATAGAATCATAGAATATTAAGTGTTGGAAGGGACCTTAAAGCCCATCCACCCCCACCTCCTGCCATGGGCAGGGACACCTTCCACTATCCCATGTTTCTCCAAGCCCTGTCCAGCCTGGCCTTCAACACTTCCAGGGATGGGGCAGCCACAGCTTCTCTGGGCAACCTGTGCCAGGGCCTCACCACCCTCAGAGCCAAGAATTTTTTCCAATCTAAACCTACTCTCTGTGAGTGTGAAGCCATTCCCCCTTATCCTGTCACTCCAGACCCTCACAAATCGTCTCCCTCCGTCTTTCCTGTAGGCAATGGAAGGCCACAATTAGGTCACCCTGAAGCTTTCTCTTCTCCAGGCTGAACAATCCCACTTTTCTTAGCCTTACCTCATAGGGGAGGTTGGAAATGACCTCCAGGATCATCAAGTCCAACCCTTGACCGAATACCACCACGGCCACTAAACCATGTTGTGAAGTTTTGGTACTCGGTTGCACCTACAGCTGTTTGACCCTGGTGGTGAAGGAGGGGCAGCCACCCATGGCCACAGTCAGAGGGCTGAGGGCTGGTTGCATCAGTCTTCACAAAACAGAGGAAAAAGCCACAGAAGGCTCCCTCTGCCAGTTCGACCTGATGTGGTTGGAGATGTCCCTGGTCATTGCAGGAGGGGAGGGGTGGTTGACCTCTAAAGGTCCCTTCCAACCCATTCAATGACCACCTGGTACATCCTCTGCCATGCCTGGTTTCATGCACTACCCAGAAAAGACCTGCTTTGCTGACGTGCCTTGAAATGCCTCTGCTGTGTTTTCAGTGCTGGTACAAGCTCTCTTCCCACTGTGTCCCACCACAGTCACTCTGAACCCAACCACCAGAGCAATCCTGTCGTCCAGTCAGTCTATGCAAGAGGGGAAAAAGTCACTCCTGTGGTTTATGGCTTTGTTTTCTCAACCTTTAGCAGTATTTGTTAGTTTGTTCTGTGTCCAGCTACAGGCCCAGGCTCCAGGACGAGTTGTGTGATGAAGGATTTTTCCTCTTTCTCTCTCTTGTCTCTTTGCATTGATAAACCATGTCACTGGCATGAAGACACCACCTTGGGAAAGGTGAAAAGTTTCCTTCAGGTCTGGGGGTTTTCCACAGGGCATATGCCATTTTACAGCCACAGTGGCAGTTCTTTAGCTTAAAACATCTATGGAGATGTTAATGGCATCCAAAGGACAAATCCTACAAACCCTGGTGGCCTTGCTTCTCTGGAGCTGGAAAATGTGTGATAGGAAAAGTTTCACAATTAAAGACAAGCCTACATTGTTTAGTTTGTTGATAAGTCTTGCAAAAGCAAACAAAATAACTCCTTACCAAGGTTTGCTAGAAGCCCACAGTTTTTTTCCTCAGGGAAAATAAGGCTGCTCCGTGAAACTGTGGGGAAAATTTGAGCTGACAGCCCAAGATTAAGTTAATTTTTCTAATTCTGATATGGCTTGGCTCAGACTACTTGGTTTGTGGGCTGTGCCTGCAGAAGACGTGACAGTGCCTGGTGTGACGCCGGGTCTGGGTTCCAGGGGTGACCACAGGGTCCATCTTTCCCAGGCACAGGCAGAGCAAACATCATTGCAAGCAGAAATCCCCCAGAAAGGCAGCATTTTATCATGTTTCTGGAAAAAAAAAAAAAAACCAAAACCAAAAACACAAAACCAAACCAAAACAAAACATGGAGAGGCTGATTAGCCCATTTGGAAGGGTGATCAGGTAAGCCTGTACCCAGCCAAGTGACCACAGGAGTCAGAAGATGTCCTTTCCCTGAGGTTTTAAAGAACATTTTGAAGTACTCATCAACAACAATATCTGAAGGAAAGTTGACATGACAACTCTTTGAACTCAAAATTTCTGTTGGAGGAGGGAAGGTCCTATGGAAATTGTTACTATAGAGGCTGTAGATGCTGGAGCTGGAGTCACCAGGCTGACAATCATCTTGTCTCCAGGTGGTGACACCAGGCTGCCAACATCCTTACCCCTCTTCCTCTCTGCTCCCCGTCACTGGCCTGAACCGTGGATAGTTTCATGCTTTTTAACCATTTTTGTTTGATACTAGAAATTCTTAGGTTTAGTCATGCCTTCAGACCCTGAACTCTCACTCTTGTGGCTACTTGTGATATTCCATCTTGGTTTAAGCCTTAGCCCAGATGTGAAATCAGACTTCTGTGCTCACTGGAAAAGTGATGAGGTTTACAATTAGCAAACAGAAAAACATCGGGCTCTGGGTAAAGACTACAACTGTGAAATCAAGTTTTGCCAGTAAATTGCCGCCTTTCCTTTAGCATTGCAAGCCATGCTCTCAGGTTTATTTGAACACATAAAACATGTTAAAAGTTTAGCAGCACCACTGTGTAAAGAAGAGTTGGATGAAGTATATATTTTTAAATACAGCAAGCAATAAAATGTTGCGTAAATTCCCAGGAATATCATTTTGGGGCAAGCACAATAGAATGCTTAATGTATCTATTCCCAGGTCTGCTGTTTTTATCCTTTTTTTCTTTTCTTTTTTTTTTTTCTCCTGGATTATTGTTCTCACCCAGCTGATGGTTGGCATTAGAGGAGGTCTGAGGAAGGGGGTTCATCCAAAGATATTTCCAATATCAGAGCAGTGGGAGAAGGGATGCGAGGTGCTTGCAACCACTGGTGCAGCTGCATCCAGCTGTGGGACACAGCTCAGAGCTGCTGTGCATGGGGAAGACAGTTGCTTGTGAAAAGGACCACAGAAGATAAAGAAAAATATAAAGCAAATTGGGGAGAAAAAAAAGTCAAAGAAGATTCTTTCTCAATTTCCTCCAAAATTTATTTCCTTTTCATTTAACTTGGTTAAAAAATGTCCCCATGGGCTTCATCAGGAAATCAATCTCTCTGCTTTAGGTTCTAAATGGAGTTTTAAGTAGCTAGTCCTGACTCAAAACTCCGTGAGAAACCCAAATTGTCATTAAGACAGTTGGGATGTTGTTCAGAGCCCTTCCTGCAGGTCCAAGAGAAAAGATTGAGTCAGCACTGCCTCTTTCCAGACCAGCCTTTTGGGTTTCGGCTGATACTGCCTGAAGCTCTTTGCTTGTACAAACCTTTCTGCAGTTGGGTTTCTTAATGGATTAAACACCCGAGTTTAGGATCAAGCCCTTCATTGAGGAGCTCCATCATTCAAGAGGGTTTTGTTTCCCTGCTGCAAATCAGATTTTGCCCCTTCTGCAGTGCAATGATGCCCCTCAGGGTTCTCACATAACTATTGGTTACCTGGGTTTATGCTGCTGCTTTCCAAGTAACTGTTTTTAAGCTGTTTCAACAATAAAACTCTCTGCTCTATGGTTCCTCTGAAATGATGCTCCCAAACTGCTCCCAGTTCCTGCTGCCTTTCAGGAGTATCCGTTATGGAAATGGGAATCTATAATCTGTGGGATCCCAGTAGGATAAATATACACTTGCAAATTCAAACTTAAAGAGGAGAAATTTAGGATAGATATATGGAAGGAATTCTCACCTGAGAGGGTGGGGAGGCCCTGGCACAGGTTGTCCAGAGAAGATGTGGCTGCCCCTTCCCTGGAAGTGTCCAAGGCCAGGTTGGATGGGGCTTGGAGCGACCTGGGATAGTGGAAGGTGTCCCTGCCCATGGCAGGAGGTGGAGCTGGATGATCTTTAAGTTCCCTTCCAACCCTTAATATTCTATGGTTCTATATTACTCTCAGGAAATATATTAAAGGAAAAAAGTGCCAAACAGCCTCTGACAATAAAGTTCTTATATTTTATTTCTGTCTGTGGTTTCTAAAGTTAATTTTTAGTTCTTACATAGTTTTAGCAATTGTAACTCAGAGAGACCTGTGACTTTATTTTGAAGCATCAGCTAAATATATTTATAAAAATTGGTAAAAATAATCCAATTTAGCTATATTTATATATATATACTTATAAATATTTATATATTTTTTATATATATGTATTTAAAAGTCAATAATCAACAGATGCTATTTAGCAGTAGATTTTCTACATTGTATTTGACTTATCAGCCAAAACAGTGCAGCACAAAAAATATATGAGATGTTCAAACTGCAACTATTTGGCACTAAGCAAGAAGTTTTTGGCATCCTGAGCACAACTTGCAGTGCAGTTTGATGAATTTGCCCACCTTGTAGAATTTTTGGCAGATTTTACCTGCATGTTCACCTCCCGTGAATTTCCATGGGCTGGAAGACTGCCCTTTTGAAAGAGAGAAATCTCAACATCTCTAATGAAGGGCTAATTCCCAGCCCCACAGCACCTTCAAATGATATTTGGCAGAGATCCTCCTTTTTGGGATTAGAATTGCTGCAGTTTTCTCTCAGTGCAGCACAGCACTGGCAATAGGCAAGGGCTGCAGTTCCCTATAATCCCTTTTCCTTTTCTGAGTGCAGATAATTTTGGGCTCCCCACAATGTTCTCCTGCCCACGAGCAAAAAGCCCTGAGGTAAAGCTGCCTCCCCACCTCCCCCAGCCAGCTTCTCCATGCCTGCAGATATCAAAGAGAGTCAACAAATCATCATTCAAGGCACAGAGAGGGGGAGAAAAGTAGATTCCCTGTGCTGGCCTGGCTTGCAGATTAAAAGTAATCTGGTAATGAGGACCCACCAGATGATAATTAATAAGTGGAGTTTTCTCTATCTGATTTACCTGTCACGTAAGAAGAAATTTCCCAGGGCACGAAGGTTTGTTCTATGTGAACTGTTGCCTTTTTTAAGAGCAATCAGTTCATGCCACGGAATCTGGAGTCCTTCGTGTGAGCAGTGAGGTTGGACTTTCAACTCTTCTCCTGCACTATCCCAGAAAACCAAGCCAGGGTGCTTAACACCCAGCAAAAGTCACACCAAGGAAATAGGTGGAGCCAGACCTCAAAGGACACTGAGAATCTGTGTTCTCTACAATTCAGTAATAGGTTATATATATTTTTAAAGGAAAATAACATGAAACAACTCAGGTTAACACCCTTCTATATAGGAGAAAAATCCTTTGGGTCAAAATTTGCTGTTAACCATTGTGCACATGGAAATACATATCTATATCAACAAATTGAAAATAATTTGAGAAGAATCTCTTTCTACTACTTCACACTGAAATAATTTTCCCATTTTCTAGTAAATCACACTGAACTCAAGATCTAAATCTTGTGAGACCCTTTTCTGAGTTCCTATGAAAAAACTTTCTGTAAATACATAAAAACAAAATCATTAAAATGTTAATGTAGCCTATACAATGAAACAGAAGACCTGCTGGAGACTGGGTAAAAACTAAATCATATAAAACCCCCTTTCGTAAAACAAACTCCTGGAGATTTTAATAATTTCCCCTTTAAAATACCAGTACAATCTTTTGGTTTGGTTCAGTTAAATCTAGAGCAATTCTGTGTAATGAAAGGAAAGAATGAATATAAACACATTTCAGTACGACTTCAGGATTCCTGACTCCTGTTTAGGGAGACTGTTTTTCCTTCTGGAACAGGTCTGCAGTGTTAAAGACCTCACTACAAAATAGAACAGGCATGGTTACCCTGGAAAATTCACTTAATTGAAGAGACACCAAACGCATGTCCATGTATTTAATGTGCAACCAAATAGATTATGCAGGTGAAAAAGAGGAAAATAAAATAAAAATAAAAATGACAGAGTCCCTACCATATGTGAGAGCTGAGACAGTCCTTTGACAACGCTGATTTTTTGTGAGAAATGGCACTTTCAAGAGTTTCTGCTGCTGAAGGTGCTGGAAGTGCTGGTAGCTCCCACATTCAGAAAATGCTGCTGCACCAAAGTGCTGTGTATTTTAACATAAATCCCTATAATGTATAATCAGTTTAGTGATTCATACATGTTTAACACATGTAGGCCCCTTTCAATAATGGGTGTTTCCCATGTAACAAAATCCTGGGTCCAGATATGTATTAACTACCAATTAATTCCCTGTGATTGGGACCCCCTTCCCCTACAGTGGTTCCTGACCTGCTCTCCACCCAGCATAAAAGTCTGGAATAGCATCTACAGCCTGGTGGCCACAAAAAGGTGATGATTTTCCCTAACAGTGACTCTGAAGCTTCATGGATGGATGATGGCATCAATAGTGGTGAGAAGAAGCCCTTCCCTGGAAATGTTCAAGGCCGGGTTGGATGTGGTTTGCAGCAACCTGGGATAGTGGAAGGTGTCCCTGCCCATGGCAGGGGGTGGAAAGAGATGATCTTTAAGGTCCCTTCCAACCCAAAACAGTCAGTGGTTCTCTAAAAATCCAACTTCCTGCAAATGGAAGGACCCAACCAATGGTTCAAATGCAAATATGCCTGTTTATTTTCCATGGCTTTATTCCACCTTAGGTTCCATGGCCATGGCATGTTTTACGTGTATCTGAATAAACTCAGGTTCTCTCCTTACACTCTGTTTTGTTTGGATATGACCCATTCTCCAATTTTTATGATAAAATGAGAACATAATTCACATATTAGCATTTCAAAACCTGTACAGCTGCAGAATGAGTAAACAGTGCAGTGAGTAATCGTTATTAATCTGCACTGGAGAAAGAGTGAGAGAGTGTGGAAAAAAAAGGCACATGATTTTGTGGTGTGCTAAACCAGAAAAATATGTTTTGCACTTCTTAAAACATCTCAAATTCTTTTTTTATCTGTGTTTTAGAGGTGACAGAGAAAAATCTATCTTTTAGCTGAACTAATCTCCAATGAATTAATATCTTTTTTCGTATGAAAGTGTTTGGGGAAACTTGAAATTGTAGCATAACCTATTGATTACATTATTTGAATTAAGTTTTCGAAGTTCTGCAGCTGTTTGCTGTCAAGATTTAAACCTACTGTCTATTTTCAGCTGTGCACTTAATACACATTTCACCTGGTGACTCAATAACATTTTAATATAAAAGTACATGATCAGGGAACATATGTTCAGTGTTCATACGAGGCTTAATAGCAACAGAAGGGGTAACAATTAACAGTTCTGTTTTTTCTGGGTATACAGGGCCTGGGTTTAAAGTTTTTCCTGGGCTGCCTCCAAAAAATCTTTGTTCCTAGTGCCTTGACCTTTGAGGAGTTTGGAATCAATGAGCCACGTTGCCTTCCATAAGGGTGTCAAGTGCAGAATAAAAAACTGCGTCACATCATTTTTCACCGCGGCCAGATGAGGTCTGAGTGAAGGAACAAGGAACAGGAAAGCAAGAACATCTGAAAAATTGACTCTGCGAGCTGGAATGTGATTCTGCAATAAGGGGCAACTCTCCTTTTCTTTTCTTTTTTTTTTTCCTCTTTTTTTTTGCCAGAGTAGGCAGGTTGTAGACAGATCTGGGTCTCAGCCTCCCACCCCTGGGGCCCCCGTGTCAAGGCGCAGTGATAGAGCGCCGTTCATTTATGCAACATCTGTAACGCATAGAGCAACGTATTAATAGCTCAATATGCCAATCTGCCACTGTGCATTTTGACCTGGAGAGGACCAGAAGCATGGAAGGTCTGTAAGGCAGATGTGGGAGCAGCAGCAAGGGTGGAAATTAAAGGCAGACACCGAGTTTTGCACGGCATCGCGGAGCGGTAGCTCTTCTGGAAGAGGCTAATGCTTCCAGCTCAGTTAGGAGGTTAATAGAGCTAATCTTCTGTATCACTATTATTTATAACATGTTGTTGGACTTAATGTTTATGAAGCTCAAGCCGGATAGTGCACATCCAATTATGTTTTCTTACAGCCATGGAGGGTTTTATGAAAAGGAATATTGAGTGAATGCTTTATTGCTGAAAAATATTGTATTGGTTAGGAGGGAAGTTAATCCAATAGGAGGTAAAAACAGTAACAAAGGCTACAGCAAATACGAGATGCTTTAAATTCATTGCATGACATTCTCACCCTAATTATTAGCCCACACTGGGAATAAAAACAGCACCCTCATCTTCACGTTATTATTTTTTTTTTCCCTTTCCTCATTTTTATTGCACATTTACATAAGACTTGTATGCCTCGTACTTCTTCCAGGCTGGCTTATAAGGTTTCTTTTAACCCTTTACTTCTCTTTCACACAGACGTGTAGGAAGACTAATTTAAACCCACAGAGGGGGTGGAAGGCAGGTGACAATGGTGCAGGTGGCTGGGGCAGAGGTGGCCAAGCTATGATGGGCTTGAGGTGGCTGCAGCTTGAGCGTGAGCCCAGTGATCTGGGTGGTTACCCAGCCTCAGCTCCCAGAGCCCCTCGGTTCTGGAAAGCTGGAATGGAAAATCTTGGAGGCAAAAAAAAATATAAAACTGTAAGATTTCCAGTATTTCCTGCTTCTAATTGGATGGGAAATACTGCAAAGAGCAAATCTTTCTCATGGTGTAGAAGACCAAGCCCACACCTGGCAGCAGAAATGTCCAGTGGACGGTTGGGTAAGGCAAAAAAAAAACAGAAAACCTCTTTGAAAAATACCCTGACTCTCATGAAAGACCATTGTTTTTGCAGTTAGGGAGAGCAGAAAGAATGAAGTGGGGTTTTGTGGTTTGTACTTTATGCTTAATATAAGGAGGGTTAAAGAAAGTATGACTGAAGGAAAAATAGGGAAGGAAGGAAGATTAGTCAGTTAATAAAGGAGATTTATGTTAGTGACGGTGGGTAGGCAAATTGCACTGCTAAATGGGGTATGGACTTCTTTTATGTGGACAAGAGAATTTATCAATTTTCTTTAACTGAAACTGCACCATAATCGTGTCATCGAGGCCTTGGCTGGAAGGGACACTCATCTCATGGAGAAAAAGGTCTGGGGTCACCCCTCCTGGCTGGTGGTCCCTGGGGCAGAAATTCGGGCAGGTTGGGAATGGTGCAGTCTCCTGTATATGTTTCCAAAGAGCATTTGTGCTGTGCAAGGAGGATTTTATGCTGCAGTTTCAATCAAGGCTTGGGATCTTTTTTAGTCTGTATCACAAGTCAAAGGTGCACGTGGGCTGTTCTGGAATTCCATTTTTCCATGAGAAGCTTAGGAGGGACTTTGAGGGCTGAACAAGGCCAGCTGAGATGGAATCTTAGAAGGCTGAGATCTTGGTTGATGATGAAAGTTCTCTTTTCTGTCATCTTTGTCAGACTGGGCAGAGAGATGGGGCCACATGAAGCATGGGCAGATAGCTGGTGCCTGACCCGTGTCCAACTGGCTTCCAGAGAGCATTTCTTCCCAACATCTGTGAGAAGGCATCTGTGTAGCCAGTGGCTGATGAATTCCCTTGGAAGCGCTCCTGATTTGAGCTTGTGCTGTGTATGTTCCAGGTTAAAAGGGAATTTCTGAAAACACATGGGTTGTCCTGAAGTTCTGCGCGCCGTTATTGGAGTCAGTGTTTCCAGCAGGAATTCAGCTCCTTGTGTTACAGATGATGAGACCTGATGAACTGCTACGAATGTGTTATCTGCATGAAGCTGGGACAGCTCCTGCTCCAGAGGAGGATTTCCTGGAGCAAATCCAATCTAGGACAGGAGCTACAGTCAGAGCATTTTTCTCCACAGGCTGTGTCACCCTGGTTTCACTTCCCTCTAAGACCTGACACAGGTGTAGCTCTACGACCAGGGTCTCAAAGAAGGATCAGAGTAGAACAGTCTACAGACAGAAATAAATAATACTCTGTGGCTGGTATTTCATTTATCATTTATGCACTTGAATTTATACTCATCTAAATCCTATACATATGTCCTTAAACGCCTGCAGAAATCTCAGATTTCTCCTAGTCCATTTTGGATCCCACATAAAACCTGTTTTCTATTAAAAAGTAAAACAGGGTATTCAGGAAAAGTGCATTCTTTCTCGACCCCTGAGCCATTTGGCACTTCAGGAAATCATCAGAGAAGTGTGTGTTTTGCAAAGCCAAAAATATCTCCCTCTCAAAACCCAACCTCTTCTCCAGTGGCTTCTGAGAAAGCAGCATAGGACAGTACAAGGCAACAGGAATGAGTGGCTGAGGGATCAGAGGAACCTCAGGTGCTGTAGGAGGTGAAGGTGTGGCCAGAAGAATTGGGGAAAGGAATTTGGGATGGCCATAGGTTGAACACCACATTTTCTTGTCAAATCCTGTAAACACAGAGAATTTGGCTAAGGACAATCATCAGGGAATAGGAATATTATGCATAATTTTGAGAGAAAATTCCATGCCTACTCTCAGATAAGGATGTGTTTAGGGTTCAAAAGGGTAGGATGTTGGCTGACTCGTTTTGTGGCTTGAACTTGGGACACTTAGCTGACTTTATTGGAAGATTTTCTTCACCCTCACACAAAACGGCAGGATGTGTGTTTACATTTTGTTGCTGTGAAAATATTTACTTTGGAGTAGATGTATTTGAAATTATCAAATCTAAGATGAACATTTTGGTTAGGGTCTGGAACAAACAGGTGAATTTAATAATTCATCTTTTTGGACCTGGATAGCTGAAATGTCACAAAAATCAGCTGAAGTTGGGTCATTATTTGTAGGGTATAACACTTGATTTGTCTCAGATTGCTGGAACTGGTTGTTCAGAGAGGCTGTGCTTGCCACATCCCTGGAAGTGTCCAAGGCCGGGTTGGACGGGGCTTGGAGCAACCTGGGCTAGTGGAAGGTGCCCCTGACTATGGCAGGGAGTGGGAATGAGATGATCTTTAAGTTCCCTTCCAACTCAAAACTGAATTTTAACCTGGTATTGGAATGAGTTTGAAAAGTTTATTTAATTTAGTGCTAACTGTGGAAGATCTGAAGGAGAGGATTAGAAAAAGAGTTTAGGGGAAACAAAAAGTCTCGGAGACATATTTCTATTGTTATACTCACAAAGGCTGAGAATCAAAGAAAACCAACACAGTTTGGATCATCAAACTCTTGCTTTGGGCATTTTATCTCACCTGACAAAGTTTAGGTCTGTTGATAAGAATAGATAAGACTGTAAAATGAACAGTTAGAGATCTAGTTTTATCTCCAGGTGTTCCCAGGCATTGAAAGATAATCTGGATATTCTACTGAGAAAACTGGACATGGAATAGCCTTAAACTACTTGTTTAGTTGGAGGACAAATGTATTTGAAATTATTAAGTGGGAGATTAGGGTTATTTAGAGCTACCCCTTACTCCTGCTTGTCACATCATTCAGAAAAATGAGGCCTTATTATCACAGAACTCAAACTTCACTGATTGTGAACTATCTCCATTTTGAGATGCTTGGTAAAACTAACAATGGGGAAATGTTGTTGCACTTTAGGATTATCCAAAGGTCAAATATTCAGAATAATCTAATATGAAAACACAGTGTTCCATTTAATGGAAGACTCAATCATGGGAAAAAAAAAAAAAAGTAAAAAAATCAAGGAGAAAGCCAAAACCTCAGAGTGTGTGCTGTTTCACAGCACTCTGTGAAGGCAGCACAGCAGGACAAAAGGTACCAGGCATTCAGGAGATCCAGTGGGCTCCCTTCAATCTTTCCTGCTCTCTGGAATAAGTCTCTGCTTGTCCAGGAGTGAGCACAACATGCAGCACCTTATTTGTTATTCTGACTCCTCCTAAATCAGACTCGCTTTTGTGAATTTTGGTTCTTTACATGTGGACCCTACTTGTCTGAAATTTGGTAATGCAGCAAAACAAAAGAGGATTCAGAATGATTTTTTTGCTTTGTCGGCAGATCCATCACATTCCAGACGCTGCTCCACCTCCCAGCAGCCAGGCCATGGAGAACACGATCCATTAACGACCAGCAATGCCCTCTGTGTTGGCTGTAAGCAACATGATCTCATATCCAGGGCTTCCAAGAGCAGAGTGAAACACTCAGGTGTTCCAGAATAACACATTGAATCTGAACTGGTAAATTCTGAGTTTCGAGCTATAAGACACGTGGGCCAGTTTGGAAAGTCTTCAGAGATCCTGCTCACAGGGTAAATGAGTTCTATTCAAATCTACTACACCATGTTCGTGAAATTCAGTTGTCTGAAAAGTTCTAAGGAAAGGCATTTGAGTTTACTGAAGTTTTATTAATTTTTTGTATTTTATATCAGCAAATGATGAAAGGACATGAGCGCAGAATGCGGGGTAACATCTGCCATCCCCCCACAGAACCCCATATTATTAAACATATGAACCATATCTATATTATCCAGCCATATTACCAAATATACGAAGTCTTTAAAAGTATTATATTGATTTTCTCTATTTTTAATAAGAATTATAAGCAGAGCTGGAAAATACCTCCATTTCCTTGTCTCCATACCGTTTGCTCAAGGACTGTAAATGCATCGTGAAGAGGTGGCAAATTTCTCCACCTTCTCCATCCTCCCATTCCCAAATCCCTCTCTGTGTTGTAGTGAGCACAGAATCATAGAATATACTGAGTTGGAAGGGACCCACAAGAATCATCAAGTTCAATCCTTAGCCCTGCACAGGACATTCCAAAATCCCACCATGTGCCCCAGAGCATCATCCAAAAGCTCCTTGAGCTCTTGTCAGCCTTGGTGCTGTGCCCACTGCCCTGGGGAGCCTGTTCAGTGCCCAACCACCCTCTGGGGGAAGAACCTTTTTCTAATATCAACCTAAACCTGCCCTGACACAGCTCCAGCCATTCCCTGGGGTCCTGTCCCTGGTCCCCACAGAGCAGACAGAGATCACTGCCTGCTCCTCCTCTGCCCCTCCCCAGGAAGCTGGAACTGCCATGAGGTCACAGCAGGCAGTGTTTGGGCAGGTCCTTGGGGTATCAGAGCCCGTGGGGTGAGTGGGCAGCAGGGTCCAGGAATCCCAGCCTCCCACCACATTCCTCCACCATACCGGAGATGACTGGGCAAGGGGTCCGTGCTGGGGTTACACTGGGCCACTCTCCCTGCTGCAAACAGGAACCTCCAGCAATGCTAAACAAATCAGGCTGCCAAAGGATTTTTTTTCCTTTTTTTTTTTTGTTCCTAACTTTCCCATAAAAAGATTCAGGTAAATGTAGCATGACGAGCCAATTTAAGCCAATTTCAAAGTTATTTGAGTAATTGGTTATTAAGATAACACTCTCAAATTTCAATTCAGCAATTATCCTCTTAAAGATACAGAATGTAAGTATAGGGGGAAGAGTGTATGCATTAAAGCTACAGAGGCCCCTTTTTAAAACTCAAATTGTGAAGGTATTTGACAAAAACATGGAGCTCCTAATCTCATTGAACTGAGACTTATCTTCTAACATGTGCAACCCTTCTATGTTGAAAGCAAGTGTTTCTAAATTTTGGAAAAGGAGTTGACTATTATTAGTGCTCATAAAGATTAAGAGACTAAGTGAAGACCCTCCTTTTAATATATGTAAGCTCCTTACCCATAACTTAAGAACCACAAGGGGACAGAACATTGTCTTCCTACAAGGCTGCACTGCAGACTGATGCAGAGTGTGATGATGGAAATAATGGCTTTGGCAGATGTACTTGGTTTGGAGCCAATTTCTCCATCCTAATGAATGGTGGAATTACCACAGAAAAGCTTTACAGTTTAAAAAAAAAAAAAAAATAAAAAAATGGGAAGAGAGAGAAAAGAAAGAAAAAATGTGCAGCTTATTCCCAGTTAATCAACCCTGTAGGATGGATGGCCATGACCAATTATTATTCCCAGATACTACTGGTTAATCAAAAAGCACACAGTTAAAAGGCCTTGTGTTTGCTACTTGGCTGCTGAAAGCAAGAGTGAGGAATCTGCAAATGTTCACCAGAAGATTAAGGTTATGCAAATGCTGGGAAGTTTCCTCTGCTTGCAGAGTTGCCTTTCAGGAAGGTGAAGTGGGTTTGTTATTCTCTGAGTGGCACTGGAAGGGGTTTAGGGAAGTGTTGTTGACAGCGGGGGGCTGGGAATGTTGATGCCAGCTCTGGTTTATGGTGTCCTCAGCTACTGCTCAGGGCAAATGTTCTCTGGGAGGAGTGTTATCCCAGAGCACAGATATTCCACACACCCCTCTGCTGCACCAGCAGCCCTCAGCTCTCCCCTTTCATTGCAGTTGTGCCTGAGAACCAAGGGGAGTGACGATGCACAGCCGGTGTCTGCAGCTTTTTGTGCCTCTTCTCCAGGGCCAAAGAGCAGGAGAAATCAAAGAGAAAGCAAAGAGAGTGAATCCTGACAGAGCAGGGGTCGGAGGTTTGTTCACCATTTGGCTCAGACCAGCAAAATGCAAAGGACGGGACAAAATAGGACAGGAAATATGAAGCTGGGTCTGATTTACTCCTGATGAAAGTTAGCCCCCTTCCACTGGAATTTTCTGTGGAGCTAAGCCAGCTCCCTGCAGCTGAGAATCCGTCCCTTTTGTGTTCAGATCAGTTATAATAATTAAAGATATATTAAGACAGCAGAGAGTGCAGTGTAATCAGGACTGGGAAAAATACTTCAGAGTTATTTTAGCTTTAGTCCTTACGTTTATTTTTTGTGACTGAGATTGTTTAAATAATACATCCTCAGGGAGCAGAGTAAAAATATAGATTCTAATTTGAATATAGATAAACACTGGATTATATATCACAAAATATGCTGGTGTAGCATAAGCAGTACATGCTACATGTTAACACCAAGTATTACGTAACCACAGCACCCAGCCAACTTACTTTTATCGTGCTAATGTATTTTTTACCCCTAAACATTAATATTTTTATATCTATATATATGTGCTGCTACAATGCCATATTCCCAGGTTTTACAGGTTTGCTGTATTTTTCTGGCACAGGTTACAATGGGGGAAAAACGCCAACTGGAACATGTCGAAAAACAAGATCATAAGGTTTCACTCAAGTTGCTTAAATTATTATGTAGGAGGTATATTATCGACCTTTTAATAAAAACCTTTACAGTCTCCATGGAAACATTTTTACACTGACATATAAAAACATAAATGGAAAAAAAAAATGTTGTAAAAAAATGAATCTGGTCTCCTGTTCATAAATTAGAGGCTGCCCTCACTGTGTGGTGCCTCATCTTCCCTCCGTTATGCAAATACAAGTGCTCAATGATGATTCATTAGTTGAGCATCTTGCTGTAACCTGTGTGGTAAGCTGAGGTATTCAAGGGATTTAATCCTAAAATAGCATTTAGTGTCTCTGCAAGGCAGTTTCCCACCCACTTTTAAACCAGGACAGCACATCAGTGCCTTTGGACTGGGGTTAAATGTGCAGAAGGTGGAACAACACTCGGAAGTAGCGACTCATAACATTCAAAGCTCACAAGAAAGTGCCTGCCTGGTTTTCTTTGTGCTTAAATGAAGAGACTCTCATCTTGACTGGGCTGAATTTCCAGGAGTTTGCAGCCTTTACAGCAGAGGAAAATCCTACGGCACCCTCAGCCTCCTGTGCTGGAGCCCCAGAAAGTTTGGGAAGGGTCGAGGGATCTCAAACACATCGTTTGAGATAAGGATCAGCCTCTCTTGATTTGAATTCCAGAGCTCTCAGCTGTGGTCTGCTGACATCTCGTCAGCATCCCTGACATTTACCAGCTATATCCCGTTTATATCATTCTCAACTCCAGAGGCCAGATGACAAGATGCAAAGACATTAGAATTCTGATTATAATACAAAGACAAAAGTTTGTGCTGTTAAAAAGTGCATACAAAGAGCACAGAGATTATTTTCCAAGAGACATGAGTGCCTCCTCAGCTTAAGCACAGTGCTAAATGTGCTTTTATTTACAGATAATTCTCTGGCATGTTTCTCTTTTAATCTCAATTTCCTCTTTAATGAGTACAGGATTGTGCCAACCATTTGCAGGAGCATTCCTTACATGAGTACACACAAAGTGGTTTTTCAAGGAGCTGAAGAAACAAAACTGTCAATGTTTACTGAAATAAAAAGCAGTTCCTAAAGAAGCTCTCTTCAAATATGAGCTAATGATGCATTGATCTGTCTCATATAATAAAATAAAGAACAAAAATATTCTCAAAGAGAATCATGTAGCTTTCTACCAATTTGCAAGTTATGGAAACCAAAAGCCTGATTAGCACATAGATTTTAAAAAGTTGAAGGAAGAGTCTTTATAGGCAGGTAAATGTCATTTTCTGAACGCGAATGGATCATCCAGGTTTAAGTTCTTTACAGAGCTCAGTGAAATTATTGAATGCCTTTGCACATTCTTCAGCAGTATCAGAAATTAAATATATATTAACTTTTTAATGTGATTATCAAACCAAACAGCTGTCCTCCCATATACAACATAAGTAGGATATTTATATATATGTATACACCACATGTATAAACACACACTCATTATCCAAACACATTTTTAATAGCTTTTTTTTTTGCAGTTCCTACCTAATACAGCTGATATGATGATTTTCAGAGTGATTTCTTGCTGAATCAACCTTGAAGGGAACATCCTAGATTTTCATACCTGGGTAGCTTTTCCACTGCCTCAAGCTTTGTGTTAATAACTAACATTGGCAAAGGAAACTGATTTTCACAAAGTGCTCAACACCAGTTCTCTAAGTACCAGGATCTCCCAAAAGTACCTCAAATTCATCTTGACTAAGTTCACAAGAGGAAATAGATAAAGGGAGCAAGTCACACTAAAGTGATGGTTGAAATGAATGCAGGAAAGTGTGGAAAATGTGGAGAGTTCATATACACACACACACAGAGGAGCAGCACAGAGCTCTCTCCCTGCCAGCATTCCAGGGTGGATGGAGCTCTGAGCAACCTGATCTGGTGGAAGGTGTCCCTGCCCAGGTCAGGGGCTGGAACTGGATGATCCTTATGGCCCCTTCCAACCCAAACCACTCTATAATTCTATGTCACAGGGTGAACCCAATTCTTGCCTCAGGCTCTGACATCCAGACATCACTACAGAGCAGCACATGAGAGCTCCAGTAAAATCTCTCACATAAAATGCTTCAATTTCTTCAGTCTTATTTGTAGTTAATATCAGTTAGAGAGATGTTCCCACGTGTTTGGAAAAAACATGGGCATACACTGACTCTGTAATTCAGGAACGTGTACCGTTTCCACAGTCTTTAATAAACAACATTAAAACTCATAAGGACAGTTTTGCACATGTAGGTGTAGACCCCTTAATTCACTCAAAAGACCAAACTATCATATTGTGAGACTCTCATGTGGCAAAACACCTCAAATCCTTCAAAGTATGTTTTAAAAGATGAGCACAAGTATTCCAGCTATTTTAATCAGCTGCATTTTTCAGTCATCCCCTTATCTAAGTCTTACCCTTTTACATGTGTTGTCTGCTAAAAACTAACTATAATATGGCTGAACTTTTCATCTGGGAAATTATTAAAGCTCAGTCTTGCTTTTCCCACTCGCAGGGGATGACAGCCTTTTTCCTCTCCCCGCAGAGTTTGATGTCTCAGGTAGTGCTGGGTGACCACCCAACGTGGCAAGTCCTGCTGCTGTTACAACTATCATATTTCTCCCAGTGCATTTCACCTTTTCCTTTGCTCTCCCATGCCTCGCAGCAAAGCGGAAAATATTCTCCCTGCAAAACTGTCCAAGAAGTCAGAGGCCACAGCAGAGGGCTGAGCTGACAGCATACAGAAATCTAGTTTGTCTTTTCAGCAGGGATGAAGTTGAAGCCCCAGGTCACTCCGTGGGGACCCCACTTTGTGGTCATTCAAGCTGATGGTCCCCCCCCCAGCAGCTCTTCAGGAGTCACATCTCACCTCCCTTGTTCTTCAGCCCCCTTGTTCCCAACACAGACCGTACCTTGTATCCACAAATTGGCCCCTCGCTATGATCTTAATAGGTGGCTGTGGGGCCAACAAAAATGTGCCAATGTTTT
Organism: Lophotriccus pileatus; assembly: GCA_035583135.1. Lineage (NCBI taxonomy): Eukaryota > Metazoa > Chordata > Aves > Passeriformes > Tyrannidae > Lophotriccus > Lophotriccus pileatus. The sequence goes on from JAWWES010000169.1 coordinate 34,743,483, forward strand.
TGGCAATTCGTCCTGCAGTGTTTGTGCAGATCTCTGCAGGTCATTAACCTGAACATGGAAATGCCTCTGCGTGGTCTCCAAGGCTCAGCCCTTGTCAGTCCAGGCATCCAGTGCCAGCGCTGCAGCAGTTAAATGAAGGAACCTTTTACCCATCCTCCAGAAGGCAGTGGAAGCATTGCACTGTGACTGCAACAAAGAGAAAAGGATGGATAATAAGAAAGAGGGGGGAAAAAAAAAGGAAATTACCAAGGAAAATCACTGTGAACTTCCAATCCCCACAGCAGATGGAATGGTTTGAGTTGGAAGAGACATCAAAGCCCATTGACTCCTACCCTCTGCCAGGGCAGGGACACCTTCCACTCCACTATCCCAGGTTGCTCCAAGCCCCATCCAACCACAGCTTCTCTGGGCAGCCTGTGCCAGGGCCTCATCACCCTCACAGCCAAGAATTCCTTACCAATATCCCGTCTAACCCTGCCCTCTGGCAGTGGGAAGCCATTCCCCCTTGCCCTGTCAGTCCATGCCCTTGTCCAAAGTCCCTCTCCAGCTCTCCTGGAGAGCCTCTGTAGGCCCTGGAAGTGGCTCTCAGGTCTCCCTGGAACCTTCTCTTCTCCAGGCGAACACTCCCAGCTCTCCGAGACTGACTCCAGAGCAGAGGGACTCCTCCGTGGCCTCTTCTGGACTTGCTCCAATATGTCCATGACCTTCGTAGTTTGGGGACCCCAGAGCTGTAAGTCTGAACATCAGATGAGTGCCTACCAAACCTCCAGAGCTGAGACTCCACCCATCTCATACCCTGCTCCTGCCTTACCAGGAGCTTATCACCTTCTCCTTCCACAGACACAATTGTGCTGTCACTGAAAATCTACTCCCTACCCTGCCAATCTTACTTGGAGATGGTTCCAGAGCTGGGAAGGAACACCATGAAGGAGGTCAAAAGGTCAAACATCCAATTCTTTTCTTATAACAGCCTTTTCCTATACCCAGCCTTTTCCTCCTCACACTGTGCCTTCAGACATAAGGATGCACCCATTAGAGTATTTATGTTTAAATACTAGTAATCTATTAATTTCTCCCATAAACTGAACATCCATCTAGCAAAGATTTGTTCTTCTTTTTGATATCCCCAAGAAACATAACGTGTCTTAGGGGATGAGTCCCTTGATACTTTTCTATGTGTATATTTTAAATAGATGGAATAATTATAGGAAAAATCTAAAACTCAGACATGCATGTGCAGCATTAAAAAAGTGTTCAGTTAAGTTTGTGATGTGTTTATCCAGTTAAATTTTTACAAATTCTTTTTTTTTTTTTTTTTTTTTCAATAGTCCAAGAGATTTTTGGATTCCCTGGTAACAACTTGGTGTAAACTTCAATTCATTTGAACTGTTCTGTGAATGGTTGAGGTTGTAAAGTCATATCTCTGTAACTGTGTGTCTGAACCAAATATAAAACAAGGCAAGTGAAGGTAAAATAAATAATGGCAGCAGTGAAAGTTCATATTCATGCTCAAGAGATAATCTGATCACCACCAGCATCTCAACCTTTTCTGGCAAAAAATGCAGGAAATTTTAATTTGTTATATTATAGGACACTGGTGGGCACGTGCAAGCCTTAACATGATCTCAGTGCTCAATTCTCTGTTTAACTGTTACTTACAGGTCATTCCAAACTTTATTTTACACCTTCTTCTGACACCGAATCTGATGGTATAAACCTTGGAGGTATTATTAAACACACACAAGTCAGTTCCAAAGTTCTGCTGTATCAAGTTGCACCAGATCTGAACTTGCCTGTGAAGAAACAATATGTTTTCATCCCACGTTATCCCAGCTTGGAAGCAGTTCCTACCCTGAGCAACAAGCCCGATGTTCACCGGTGCTAAAGTCACAGGGCTGCATATTTCTCTGCGTGTGTATGTGTTTGCATCTGCAATTTCCCAATATTCCTGGCTACTGCTCTCAGAGCCATTGAACTGCTCAGCGCTCCATGTAATAAAACACTGAAGGCATCTGGGTTTTTTTGGACACATGTCTTGGCATGAAGCTGTGCTTGAAGTGCTGGATTCTCTTTGCACAGTTTGGAGAACAGCGTGTTTCCAGTGGAGCTGGAAACCTGTAACCACTCATACACTCTGCTGGGTAATTTGTTATAGTTTAGGACTGTTTGGATTTGTTTTCAAGTTGGAAAAAGAAATTTAAGGGGGTAACCTAAGAAAGAACAGATGCTAATACTGGAATATTAGAGCTAAGGGTTCTTATCACAGTTTGGGGAGCTGTCTAACAGCCCTTTTCAGAAAAAATCTGGCTTGAAAGTGACATGAAAGCAAGTGTATTAAGCATTGTAAAACCAGCTGCCCTCTCTCCACTCCTTTGACTTGTGAAATCGTGTTTCTCTGATATCTCAAACGGCTCCATTCTGGCTCCCCATCCACTGCTCCCAGTGCACCACAGCCCAGGGCTGCCCAGGCTGCCTTCAGCAGGCACAGATTAACACTTGGCCACCTGTCCATTAAGGGCATGTTTTGCATTTCAGGGTTTGAAGCATCTCCATCTATTATGCTTTTTCCATTGTTAAGGAAAGCAGGAAAATCCAGGAGTTATTATTACTGTCTAAATATAAAATGCAGATATAAATCAGAGAATCAGAGAATGGCCTGGGTTGGAAGCAACTTTAAAGACAATTTAGTTCCAACCCCCTGCCATGGGCAGAGACACCTTCCACTATCCCAGGTTGCTCAGAGCTTCATCCAACCTGGCCTTGGAAGGATGGAGCAGCCACACCTTCTATGGGCAACCTGTGCCAGGGCCTCACCATCCTCCCAGGGAAGAATTCTGTCCTAATATCTCATTTAAACCTACTCTCTTTCAATTTGAAGCCATTCTGCATTGTCCTCTCACTCCATGCTCTTGTAAAAAGTCCCCCTCCATCTTGCCAGTAGGTTTCCTTCAGGTACTGGAAGGTCACAATTATTAACCATATATTTTGTCCCCAGAGCAGGCAATAGCCTTTGGCACCATTTTGCACCCCTGGCTGTTAATCTGATTTAGCTCCAAAATGCCTGGTTTCTGGGGTTATTCCCGTGGAGGTGAGATGCCCCCCAGCTCTGTGGCTCTCTGGGATGTGCTGCTCAGGCTGCAGGTGGGGAGTCAGCAGGACAGCTGGGATTTCTTCAACACATCCAGTCCCAGCTAAACCTGCTGTGCAGCACTTCTGGATTCCAGAGCTGGAGCAAGTGGGCAAGGAAAAGACCCCCAAAGTGGCCCTCTAGTATATCAGCATCTGATTGCAATTTCTGATGGCAATTTCTTCCTTTTTTTTACACAATTTTCCATCTGTCTGGATAACCAAAGCCATGCAGATGACTGGAAGGAAACGCCAATTCTTTTTACTTTTTGTTGAAATGACTTTCACCCTTCTGCTATCGTATTCTCTGCTACATTTAATTTGTTTTGGTTTAGCACATTTTAGCTGAGCAAACAATTTGTATGTTATGACTTGAGCCCGTTTTAGAATTGTTAAGGATGTTGGTTTTTTTCTTTTTTTTCCTTTTTCACAGTTTTTTTTCTAACCTGTCTGTATTCAGCTCACATGCTGGGTTGTATTTAAACAGAAGATCAACTGATAATTGCAACACCACTGCTGGCGTCGCTCTAGTGAGGAGCCTGCCAGCATTTCCAGGTTGAATTTTGGCACCAGACATTGCAGCCTGGAAGCCAATTTTGTTAAAATGAGTAGAGGGAAAAATCTGTTTGGCCTCTTTCGCTTGATAAGAATATAAGACGACAAAATTTTAAAATAATAAATTAATGTTGAAAGTGCAGCCTCTGACCTGCAGGTATTTTTGTGATGTTGCCACTCAGCTGAGGTGTCCAGGCCAATATCTGTGGCTGGGATCACGCTCAACCCTCAACCAGAGCCATATTGTCCCAGATTAGAGCATTGACCACATACTAATTACAAGCTGGGGCATCATGGATGTGCCCACCAAGTTTCTGGAACTGGCTGCCCACTGTCCCAGATGACCACAGCCCCTTGGTCCAAGCATCTCCGTGCTGTCCCACAATGAGGCCAGTGCAGCCCCAGTTCATCCCAGAAATTCCATATTCCTCGGTAAAAGCACAGCCATTTACACTTGTTACTGTCTGAGGAGCCATTCTCCTCCCACCTCTTCTTGAAAACGTGCAACCACACTCCAGCAGAATACAGATGAAAATCTGAAGCTCATATAATTTTATATCTCAGCCTATGGGATAGGGATAATTACAGGTTTTGAATGGGATCAAAAAGCCCAGATCTACAGAGACTCTTTGAAGTCAATATCTATGTATTATAATTACACAACATCTTGCATCGGACCTGAAAGCATTATTAACGTTTGCAAAAGCAAGACAAGCTCCTCATGCCACTGTTTATACACATTTTATGGATAGGCAACATGAGGAACAAAGATTTCAGGTGTGTTGCCTCTGTATTCGAGCAGCATGTGGACACGGGTAGGTGCAGTGAACACTAGGCTTTCAAACAAAACATTTAAATCATCAGAGCCACCAGAGTCTCTTGATGTTCCTTGTATTCACATATCTGGGACTTCCTCAGTTGGACAGGCCAAAGGCAGAACATTTTGGGATATAATAAAGCTACTCAATTAGTAAACTAATAACACTTTGTATTTATTATTGCTTTTATCCAAGAATTGCATTTATTTAATGACTGTGAACTGTACAGAAACTCTTGTTCCCCTTTTCACATGGATGAGAAGAAGGCAGGAGAAGTAAAAACAGGACTTGCACAAGGTGGTTTAGGGAACTGAAGGTCAAGCTGAGAGAGCTGGGAGCTGAAACTCTTTATGGGCCACACCCCTCCTTTATTTCCTTCAGCTTGCCCCTGATGGGCGAGGGAGGTGTGAAGCAATGCACAGACAGCAAAGAGAAATCTGAAACAGTTGGGACAATCTTTTAACAAAACATAACAGTTACTTAGCAGTTATTGCAAGGTCAATTTAACAATGAAATATTGCAGTGTTTCTCCATGGAATGGAAGGAGATGTGCATCTGAATGGAGCAGTGCTGATCTATAACCAGTGTATTATTCAGAATAACTCCTCTGGCAGGAGGAATAGAACCGTTATGGTTGGAAAAGACCTTTAAAACTGTGTGTTCCAACCGTTTAATAGCCTGGGGTGGTGTTTTCTGGAGAACTCTGCACCTCAGTGGCAGTGCTCCATGGAAACATGCTCACTGCTGCTGCACTGTGCAAGGGTGGAGGGCAACAGTGCTGGGGTTGATGCACCAAACACTGCTCAGCTCCAGCTCCTGGCAGTGCTCGAGCACCCCCAGAGCAGCAGGAATCTGCTCCTGGTCATCCCAGCTGCAGTACCAAGACGGGATTGCTGGGATCACCCTTGCACAGGACCACGTGAAGCCTGAGAAATCCACTGTGGCTCTCAGGGCTGGTCTT
>JAWWES010000169.1:34753942-34762683 GCA_035583135.1 Lophotriccus pileatus
TGCTGAATGCAGGTATTTGATTTATGCTTTTAAAATATTGCTTGTCAAAAGTGTTGTGGGGATAAGCTTTGCTTGTAGATTAAAAAATGTAAGGGGGGAAAAAAAAGGACATCCTATTTTTTTGCTGGAATTTGTGAACAAAGAGGAACAGGGAACCATTCAGTGAGATAAGGACAAACACGAAGGGAAGAAGGGAACAGCAATAACCACACTACCTGCAGAAAGGAAAATAAAACCCTATCGAGGTTATCAAAGATATCTCTGAATGATGTAATGATAATTTAAGCATTCAAGGAATGATTAGAAAAGGGAGGTGGCATGGATGATAATTATCTAATGAGGAAGGAAGGACTAACAATGACAAATGAGAACTCAGTGAAACACAAGCCTGTAGCCTGAGCCTGGAGCCGTGTCAGGGCCACCCAACAGCCCTGGCTACCAACCCCCTCACTTGGCCACAGCTTTCCAGCCTGGCAGGAACCAAATATGCCAAGAAAACTTTGCGGCACCTTTGGCTTGTGGTTCTAGTGGTCCCATCCCAAGTCCTGGAACTCCAGGATGCTGTGAGCATGGTGGGATCAGGGTGGAAAAGCAGGAGTAAAGAGAGTTCAGAAGAAGGGACAGAGAAAAAAGGGGGAGAATTTGATGTAATGAAAAAAAGGAAAAATACACTGAATAAGATATGTTGGAGACCAGCAAAAAGTGATCCTAATGTCAGCAGTGAAGATGAAGGGCCAGACCAAAAGCCTAGAGCAGAAAAGAAAGAAGGGCTGATAATAAACCAAGGATAATAATTAACGAAGGATAAGGAAATAACATCTGTTATGTGTAAAAGAATGTGAGGCCTTAAGGAAGACAAGGCAAGGATGCAGCAGAGCATGGAGCATGAGGGTACACAGGGCAGCAGGAAAGAGGAGAGGATGGCAGTGGGTGGACAGAAAACCAGCAGAAGAATAAACTGCTCTCAGAAATAGAAAAACAGGCAATCTGGAATTCAGATACCACAATTACCAGAGCCTTAGATACGTCTAAAAGAGAGATCAAGACAATATTTTTCTCCATTGGGACTCTCTCATTAATAATAGAAGTGGAATTTCTTTTTAAGCGTGACATGAGTCACCTTCCCTTCTGCTCACACAGGCAGGTGGTACCAAGACATGGAGGGCACTGGGAGCATCCTGAGCTCCTCCATCCCCTGGAGAAAAGCACAGCACACCCTGAGCTCTGCTCGTGTCTCAGCAAAGATGATTTCATAGAATGGCAGACTGTGCTGAGTTGGAAGGAACCCAGAAGGGTATCCACTCCAACCCCTCAGCTCTGCACGGGACCATCTCCAAGAGTCTCAGCATATGCCTGAGAGCATCATCCAAACACTCCTTGAGCTCTGTCAGCCTTGGTGCTGTGCCCACTCCCCTGGGGACTGTTCAGTGCCCAACCACCCTCTGGGGGAAGAACCTTTTCCTGAGATCCAACCTACATCTCCCCTGACAGAACTTCAGGCCATTCCTTGGTGTCCTGTCCCTGGTGCCCCCAGAGCAGAGCTCAGTGCCTGCCCCTCTTCTTCCCCTCCCAAGGAAGTTGGGCCGGGAAAGCCAGGAATGCTCCTGGCAGTGTGCATAGATCAAGCAGCCAAAAGCTGGCCAGGGTTCATGGGAGCGCTTTGGTACCTCACACTCCTGCACAAACACCCTTCCCAGCCTCTGTGGATTCCTGGGCCACCAAGGGAATCGGCTGTCAATTGCCTTTATGCAAATCATATGAAAATCTCCGTAGGCAGACAGGAATAAGCGTGGTTATAAACATCCAGAAACACTACAGCTATGCAGAGAAGGACATGGAAATGTGCATGTGTTTTTATTCTAAACAAATTGGTCATTAGCCACAGTATTAACAGGAATGTACCACGCTGGACCTGATTTCAGAGATGAGAAAAAGGCCTATTTCTAATTAATGTCATGGTATTACCAGTCTTTTCATGCCCCTGCTGCCCCAGGCACATTACTGGAGCACCAAAACCAGGACAGAAACAGATCTTCCACCTAGCTCACCACGTTCCTCTTGGACCACATGTTATGCACCAATTCCCCCATCACTGAGGAAAATATATCCTATATTAGAACATTGAATATGACCTCAATAAGGTGTTTAAAATCAGCATCCTCATTACATATCAAGCTGGTCTTTGCAAGAACAAGCTGCTGGTTTCACAAGGCATTTTCCATGGAAATGAGCTCCGGAGAAGGAAGCTGTGGGAGTCTGTCAAGCACGCAGTAAACTCAGGTTTGAAGCGTGGCATTTCCTGATGCACATCCTTAATTACAACAACAGAATAGAGAGTGTGGAGGAGGAACTTTTACAGTGCATTAAAGAAAGGAGTGATATGTGGTACAGCTGTCTGTATTTCCTTGGAAATATGAAGCAATATCATTTATTAATTATGCTGAGGTAACTGGGAAGAAATTTAAATATAGAAGTACCTGAAACTAGTAATTGGCTGGAATGCTCTCACCCCCCTTTTCTCTGCTGCTGTAGAAATTACCAACAAAATATATTCCGCTTCATTTCCCATGACACTAAACACTTGGAATATGGTTCCACATCTTAATATTATTGAAAGATGAAGTGACATTATGAAAAAACCCTGCTCAGAGCTCCTCTCTTCGTGAGCAGGCAGTGCCTGCTATGTCTCCTTGGATATGAAGGCTCCTTTCTTTAGCTCCTGAGCAACGTGGAGGACCTGCTGCACAAACGGGCCTCAAAATCATTCTTCCCCTCACGCTTTTGTCCCATGATTGACTTGTCAAAATCAGGAATCAGTAGCTGTCACTGGTTTTCAGCCTGCAAGATGAGCTGCTGGACTTCAGGGTTGTAGGGAAATGTTTGTGAAAATACAACAAAACTCTGTAAACCTGATCTGGCATCACGTGATATTGAATAATTTGGGAATAACACTCATCACAGCAAAGGACGAGCATGTCCATGGCATAAATGTTCCAGAAGAGCTGTCCTTGGATATAGGGAAAGCAAGAAGGAATGGGGTAACTCCTGTCCTAAAAGATCACCTGGAAATACCCTGACTGGTGCCACACTGAGAGGTGCCTCCATCAGCCTTCCAGGGAGCAGGATGAGCTCCCAAGGTGGGAATTGAGGGGTCATTCATCACCTATTGACCACTAAACTGGTGTGGATATTCCCACTGAGGAAGGAGTGTAGTGACATGACAAATCATGTTGTTCTCCAGCCAAAATTGGTTTGATGGATCAAAGCTGGAGAGCAATTGCCACTGCTAAATAAAGATTTTCATTTTGAATAGAAAATTCCAGTTATCAGTGCAAAATATTTCTCTGGATGGAAATGTAAGGCCCACATTACTTTAAAATGGAAACATTGTAGGTCTTGAACATCCACAATTGCATTGTTAAAAGCAAGTAAATTCTAAGTTAAATCTGTTACTCCATCTTTATAATCCTGTGGAATGCAGATAGTTGACAGATTATATACTCAGCCCCACTCAGGAGGAAGAGTAGGGCTGGCCAACAGGTATAAGGTGAGTGTATGACAGGATAATTCACATTTTCTCCAAAGACTGATGAAAGAAATACATTTATTTCTATTTTACAAGGCATAACAAATTTATTTTAATGGCTACCTGACCCATTAATTTTTCTTGGAAACATGCAAAATGATTTTTCAAGAACCCCCATGCCAGTCAGTGTGGGAAACAAACTTCAGAGTGGTTGTTAAAGATAAATTCCTTAGAAGTTTGACTTGGCATTCTTCAATTATTACTCTAATTATTCTTCTATTGCTTAGGCAGTGAGCCAAAGGTTTCCTGGGTGCAGAGGAAGTTAATAGGGGAGATGAAGCAAGATTGTGAGGCCATGTCAGCATATGTTCATTAAAACCCGATTTCTTCAGCATTAAACTTCCTCACAGCTCCAACAATGTGTATTTAATGATTAAAAAAATATGCCAAAAGAATTATTTACCATATTTCCTGACCCGTTTTTTTTTGTTTGTTTGTTTGTTCAGAGCTGTATTTTTTAAAGAATGGAGGAATTCACTGGGAAATCTCCAGTAAAGAAGATGCTGCCTCCTGTTCATTGAGAAGGAAATTAAGGGGTTTCCAAAAGCTTGCCAGTAATCCCCACTGCTTTCCAGCATTCAGCATTGGATATATATATATAATTACATATGAAGAAATTACATGAGAAGGAAGTTATTTAAGTTGCAAAGCCAAGTACTTGAAAGCTAGGGAATGACATTTTTACCAGTGCTTGTGCAATCCTGATTCTTCCCACTTACGTATCCAACTCCCAATATTAAAAGACAGGCAAAGGGAAAATATTACCTGCTCATGTAGTTAAAGATTGGATCGTAATGCACGTGCTCATGGGAGAACAAATAAGGTTGCAGATGTATAGAACTGTAAATCTGGCATTCCTCAATGTACAGATTTTGCCTGTATCAACTAAATAACTTCCTTTTAACATAATTTTTATGCTATTTCCTGGTTTGTTTGGTTTCTAAGGAAATATATAAACCAAATCATCTTATGCACGGGTATTTAAAAAAAAAAATAACACATTAATTTTTGAGCTCAGATTCTAGTCTTTATTTTTAGTTCTGTCTTCCACACTTTTTCACCTTCTTTTCCTGGGAAAATATGGAAGTCTTCCCCCTGTGGAGGCACCTGGGGATGTGGAGGGGATGCTGGGAGAAGATGCAGGGATTAAGGTGATGCTGAGCTCCAGGGTCAGGGTTAAAACTCTCTGGAATTTCACCAAAAAATACCTGAGATCTGTGAGCCAGAGGAGGGAAACTCCAAAAAAAAAAAAAAAAAAGCCAGAGAGGCTTTTTAAAAACCAGTTTATAACTCAGTGAAACCTGAGAGAGCTTTAGTGGGACCCAGAAAAGGCAATTCTTTGGCCTGAAGGTTTTCTGCCTGCCAGATTTCAAGAATCTGCTGCAAGAACCATGAAGCTGCTGGAGCTCATCCAAAAGAAAACCAGTCCTGGGATCTCCCCCCAGCGTGGAGGTCTGGGTGGCCAAAGGGCTCCTGCTGAGACACCACAAGGGATGTGGCTATTCTCTGATTTTTTGAAGCCAGAGAAGTTTGCCCTTGGTGACAGAGGAAGAAGAGGAAAGTCCCCTCTGAGTTTCCAGCCCCTGAAGGCTCAGTTCAAGCCCAGCCTGTGGGAATGGGATGGGGCATCAAAGGACAGACAGGAGGAAAAATCTCTTGTAGATGTTGGCAACTAATCCAAATCCTTCCTGGCAAATCTGCTTATTTAATATGTTCATTTAAATTTATTTCACAGTCAAAGAAAATGAGATTTTTTTAAAAAATAAATATTTATTAATGAAAGTTGTGGGCAAAATAAATCCACTCTTTTCCTCTCCCTCCACTCCAACCTCAGAACAGAAAGAACCTGAGCTGTGCTCAGCATTAAATATAAAAATCTATATATTTTTGTTTCTTTTTACAGTGGCCTTAACAAAACCAGAATTTCATAGATCACCAATAAATAAGTTTTTTAAAAAATTTCCCATTTGAAATTACAGAGGGACAAAAATAAAAGAAAAAAAACCCAGCAAGGTAACCAAATCTCCAGGATGTCTTACAGCACATTAGGTACAGATCCAACCTCAAAGAATTTTTATTGAGCTCTCACTGCTTCCAAATTCAGAAACATTCCCCCAGATCAGAGTTCTGAGTCCAACATCAGAAGGTGCCAAACATCTCAACCCAGCTGAGGACCACATATTTTTGGTTTCTCTTCTCCAGGGTGGTTTGGCGTGTCCCCACCCAACAGGAGGCACAGCACCTTGCATGTCTGGCATCTTTCAGTGCAGAGTGTGGATATTTATAGGTAAAGCCTTGGATCCCATATTCCTGCTTAAATCTGCAGGGAATTGTAACAAAGGAGTTGGCCTTAAGCTGAATGTGGCAAGGAGCTGCTCTCCGTGCAATGCGCACGAGGAGAAACTGCCCTTTCCGGGCAACCCTGAACATCTCCTGCCATCAGAAACCTTATTCCTGAGTTGTGAAGTGGCCTTTCCACACAGCATTGGCAATCTGTCCCAAGCATTATTTGATGTGTTTTATCCTATTAGTTTTAAACCACAGCGATGCAGATCCCAGCAGGGGTACCGGCTGGGCGGGATCCAGGGGATCAGGGGATGTTGTGCCCAGGTTCTGCAGGAGCCCTTTGCTGGGGTAGGTGCCAAAGGCTCAGCATCCTGGCTGGGGGAGCTATTCTGACTCGGATCTTGCCAAGAACCTTGAAACACAGCCAGTCAGGTGGAGAGGAACTGGAAGTCGTCAGGAACTGTAGTGACAGGACAAGGAGTAACGGGTATAAATTGAAAGAGGGGAAATTTAGGTTAAGTATTAGGAACAAATTTCTCATTGTGAGACACTAGAACAGGTTGACCAGGAAGGTTGTGAATGTCCCATACCTGGCAGTGTTCAAGACCAGATTGGATAAGGCCTTGAGCAATCTGTTCTAGTGGGAGCTGTCCCTGCCCCTGGCAGGGATTGGAACAAGATGGTCTTTAAGGTCCATTCCAAGCCCTTAACATCCTATGAAGATCACTGTAAGTGAATACAAATGCACTCACAAACCAGAAGCCTAAAAGGAGAGAAAATTGTGTCTTGTTAACTAAAAACTGTTGTAAAAACCACACACCATGTGCAAGTGGTTAGATGGTGTTAGAGCCTGCTTCTGAGCTCATTTCTCTGGCATTGTGTAGAAAGGGACCTCAGTCATCCCTAATTGTTATGCAAAGGGGAGGAAGGGCTGCAGAGTCACCCATGCCACCCTGACCTCCTCGAGAGCTTCAGCCACTCCTGTGAACCCCACCAGCATCTACTGCTTCACCTCCAAAACCTACCAACACGTCAGGAACATCTACCAGCTCCTAAAACACCTGCTCTGAAATATCTGCTCATTGCAATTAAATATTTAGATGATGCTTCATTTATGAAAATTAGATTTTAGGCGTGAATTAGGACTACCTTAATTATTACACTAAAACATGAAAATGATAGTATATTATTAGAAACATATTTTTCTTGCAAAACTGTGTTTGCTATTGAGCCAGGAAAAAAAGTTATGAAATAGACTTTTTATAGTAGGTGTTAATTCTGAATAATTAGGATTAGGCACTGGGGATTTGCAACCCAAATAAAAATTACCTAATTAACCCTTATATTGGCCCTAGCAGAGAAGCCAAATAGTTCAGCAATAAAAAAAAAAAAAAAAAAAAAAAAAAAAAAAAAAAAAAACGGGGAAAAGAATCACTACATAAATGATCTCCACATACATAAATGAACATCTAATAGTTTAAAACCAAAATGGGATTTAAATACACCATTTGTTATTTACAAACCTGACTAGAGCCATCCAGACAGCTGGGATTTGGATTTGCCATGATGTGATCTGTATGATCCAGATATTTTATGATCACATCCCAACGAGGAAAAGTGAAATCATCTCAGGTCTTTTTCTTGACACTCTCCTAATGCTGCTGCCTTCTCTAATTTCTTTTTATAGTGATTATTAGTCTTATTTGAGCTGTTTATTTTTTTATTGTTTTGATTTTTTCAAGGTATCCCAAGGCATGTCCAGGAACCAGTGTATTCGTAGGATTAAGACCTGGCAGTCTCTCGGGCAACACACCAAGCAGGAGGGAGACACCATGGCAGGGACTGGAGCCTCCTCAGCCCCTCAGAGCTGCACTGGATCCACGGCCAAGAGCCAAGACAACAATTTCTCCCTGCAAAGGTCCTCTGGAATAAACCCTGGCCAGCAGCAGCACACCGAAGTGAGAGGGAAAACAGAAGGCTCTCATGGCCACAAATAATTTTCTTCCTCAGCCAAGGATGAGGGTAGAATCATACCATGTCCTTGAGTCAGAAGTGACCCACAGGGATCATCCAGTCCAACTCCTGGCCCTGCACTGGACACCCCAACGAGCCCACCATGTGCCTGAGAGCGTTGCCCAAATGCTCTTTGAGCTCTGGCAGCCTTGGTGCAGCTACCACAGACTCAGGCAAACACTAACAGCTCTAGAGGGGACCTCCAGTTCATTTCTCTGCCCTAGGTGTAATAGTCAATACATAAATCCAAGGTCTGCTCCAGTTCCATATGTTTTAGAGCTTCTTATATTTTCATTTCCTAGACAGACTTGGCAAACTGCAGCAATGCGAGTTAGCACTCGAGCTGAAACAAGAACTGGCCAAACCTTGACGCTGCCAGGGTTTGAGATCTGTGCAAAATCCAGTCAGACCCCTCCAGATACAATCATTTAGATACAATCATTTGCTCTGAGTTAAGAAAACATAGAGGTGTCTATCCAGCTTTTCACAACAGCAGGGGAAACCTGCCAAATGTCCCAGTTTGCTACAGAAATGTGGCACCCAGCTCACTCAATACATGCGAATTCTCCTCTCCCATTGCACAGGGAAGGATATGGACCGTTACCTAAACTACCAGCATGAGAACAGCATGAAGCCATTAACAGTCCCAGGAACCCGGGGAATGGCTGGAGCTGTGTCAGGGGAGGATTAGGTTGGATATTAGGAAAAGGTGCTTCCCCCAGGGGGTGATTGGGCACTGAACAGGCTCCCCAGGGCAGTGGGCACAGCACCAAGGCTGACAGAGCTCAAGGAGCATTTGGATGATACTCTCAGGCACATCGTGTGACTCTTGGGGATGGTCTTGTGCAGGGCCAGG
>JAWWES010000169.1:34762783-34797300 GCA_035583135.1 Lophotriccus pileatus
CAGAGCTCAAGGAGCATTTGGATGATACTCTCAGGCACATCGTGTGACTCTTGGGGATGGTCTTGTGCAGGGCCAGGAGTTGGAACTCGATGATCCTTGTGAATCCCTTCCAGCTCAGAATATTCCATGATTCAGTCTAAGTGACTTGTGTGACTCGTGTGTGATTGCTGAATACTGAACGATGCTGGCACAAGTGAGAGGATGTTTTATGTTTGAAGAGCTTCATCACACTAATATTTTGCCGACAGTAATTACCACCCTTATTAAGTACTAACTGAAGCATTATGTTTATAGACACATGCATATTACTTGAACATTGATACAACAGGAGCAAAAGCAAGTTTAAGCTTTCTAATAACCATTTCAGGTTCCAATCATTCAAATAATCAAGGACAACACTATTTAAATAACCCCAGTTATACATTGTTTTAGCTTAGAAAAATATACAGCAACTCATGCCTCCTGAGTGCTCTCCCTCCAAAGCTTCCTCCAGATGCTGTTTAGGGCAAGCCCTAAATCCCTTGGGATGCCTCTGTACCATCCACTGCTCTCCCAGGCCCCATTCCCCATCACTCCAGCCCCACCATGGGACCACCACCAGGCTGCCACTCACAGACCGTGCTCTGCCTCCCAGGAAAACTGGGATTTTGCTCAAGGTTTATAGATTCAATCAAACCTCCTCAAATAATTCCCATGGAAGAACTCCATATACATGAGGCTGAAGCCTTAATTTTTTAAGTTTGCTTTTCCCCTGCTGTACAGATTAAATACATAATTTGATTTCATCTCATTCAATTTTAAAACGATTAATCTTATATAAACCCATATGAGTGGTCCCAGCTCAGTCCAGCTGGACAGGTGAATCTCAGTTTCAAAGCAGAGCCCCATTTCTGACCTGGATTTTCCCTCCCTCCATGCAAACAGGCACCAGAAGCACGAGTCCTGTGCCCAAAATACTTCCCTAGTAGAAAGGAGAAGCAAAATCCAAGTCCCCAAAGGCATCACAGTGCCCAAAAAGAAATACAGGTCTCCGTTTTCCTCTCCTGGCAAGTTGCCTCCTGCAATGTAGGCTGGATTTCTTTCTTTTAAAATCTGGGAACAATATAAATGGGAGATAACTTGCAATCCTTAATGCTTTCCATCCTCTTTGCAAAATCTTTTTATAATGCTCAAATAGTTGGCTTCCAGTGATGATCTTATAATGATCCCAGGGAGTACTGAGAAACTGAGAGTAAATTCAAGTCAAATACATTTTAGAAAATTAATACAATATCACAGACCTTATATTGAATAATTTTCATTACAGGATATAATTCTCTTACTGGGGAAGAGCAATATCATGGTGATTGTTGATGTTGCCAGTGCTCTTTTGTATTTTTTTTTTCTTTTTTAAATCTGCAATACTTAGGCATTAAATTGTGCCATTATAGTTGCTCGGCAACCATAACTTCTTCATCCCCACCTCCTATGGCTTTGTAGCAACAACAATCTTATGATAACAAGGGGATGGGTATCTTTTTTTTTTTTTTTTTGCAATCAAGATTCTCCTTGATATGCAAATTTATGCAACATTTTATGTATTATGGATGGGAAAAAATTAAAATAATTATTTCATTTGAGTAATGAGCCTTAAGTGTTGATTTTGGATTGCGAATTGCAGAAATGGACCTGCTGAAAATTTGATTCCAATAAACAGAGGAAATCCACTGGCATATAGTAAAACAATTATATTCTCTTCAGAACACCTGCTATTTACATATTTCAACTGTGAGATACAAAACAGGAGTGGGGAGAGAATTCAGGGTTTGTGGTTTTGAATTTTGGAGAAGAGCAAGTGACTATTTAAGACAAAAGGAAAATGAATAAATAAAAAAAACCCTACGAAAAATGGACTCAAAGTAAATTCAGAACCTGCAGAGCAGGCAAATTTAAGTTAATCTTCTCCAGAGAAACCTGATCCTCTGGGGGGATCTCTGGGAGTCACTGCAGGAGGCCACTTCAATACACAGTCACACTTTTTTTTTAGAATCTGATAGAAGTTTGGGCACCTCCAGAGCAAGAGGCAGATGGACCTGGGCGCTACACCTCCATATAAGAAAAAAATCTCAGTTTTTAATCATGTTTTTTTTTTTCTTAAGACTCTTTGGACTGAAGAGGAATTTGCTTGTGGATGTGTTGTTTTACATCATCAAGACTTTATTGATGATGTAAACCTGAAGGGATTTCTACCTCTGAGACACCAATGTTTATATTTTCTCTCTCTTAGGGGATTCCTGAATCCTTTGGAAGTAGCAATGGCAGAGCCAGTCAGCACAGAGCTCTGCTAAGGGACAGGAAAGGAGCCCTGGGTGGCACTGCCACTGCCATCACCCTGGTGGGCTCATCCCCACTCACGTGTCCAGCTACATCTCAGATCCACTCATCCATCTCCAGGGAAGCCAGAAAATCAGGAACATGGCAGAGATCCTGCAGAACGGATTTTGAAGCTGTGGGAGAACATAAAATAAATATGAAAGGTGTTTCAAACTCTGTCCAAGAGACTTCTCCAGCTCAAGATGTCCAGGAATCCCATCCATTCTTGTTAAAAACCTTCTCTGATGCCTTTAGACTTTTGTGCCTTCACTTTCTCGTCCAGGAAATCAGTGGGAGCAGCCCAGGGCATTGGCAGCAAAAATCTGAAGTACTTGTAGGTTAGATCTCATGTCCCATAAGGGCAAATATCCCTACACTTCTTTGAGGAAAATAAATTCCTTGAAAAAGCATTTTTTGTTATTTACAGTGTTTTAGGGGGTTTTTTGTCTTCAGAATGGCCCCATACTCATTGTACCTTTATTGTTATTCTCATCCTTTGCCCAAATAGAATAAAAAAATAAATAAAGAATTTATTAGAACATCCTGCAGGAACATCAATGGACCAAAATTATTCGCTTCTTAATTGTTTTAATTAAGGAAAAAGCAAAATTATCTACATTTGCATTTCAATTACTAGAAGGAAAAAATCACTCAATATTGCACACTGAATCTGGATGAATCTGTTGTTGAATAACACCTCTGAGTGATTTTAATTATTTAATGTAACAAGTTTGTTTCATTTCATCTAGAATAAAATTTAACTTTTCCCACCAACCCAAAGTTAGGGTCCAGCTTTATTTTATCCTTTGACATCACTTTCTCATTTTGATCCAGATTTCACCACCATAAACACAATTGAGGTTTTTTTTTTTTTGTTATCTGGGATTTAATGCAGAATTTCTGTGGCACCACAGAAGAGGGAACTGCTCTGGAGATCAAAGAGGTAATTTTCCCTGTTTCATCTCTCCCTAATCAGGATATCCTCCAACTTCTGGAAAACCTTGTAAGTGCTTGAATATCGTGTCTCTTTATTAAGCTACAAATACTCTAAATTGAGCCTCCTGCTTCGGGGATGCTGTTGTTGAGAGCTAAGACGCCCCTTACCTGTATAACACAACCAAAGACGCTCTGCTTGAGCTTAGATCAAACCAGGAACTGCACTTTTCTACTGCCCTGAGGCCACTGCGAAACATTATCTGCCAACCAGCGTGACTATAAATAGCAAAATAAAGAAATCCATCCCAAACTCTTCAGAGGAAAGACTTTTTTGAGCAACAGAATGGAAGCCCCTCACTGGCAGCAGCCTCCCGGTCCTCCACCAGGACATTGCTGGGCATCTTTCCCAGTCACCTGCAGGAAACCCTCCCTGGCCCAGCCCTCACTGCTTTGCGGGGCTGAAAGCATTTAGAGAAAAAAAAAGTGCTTCAGCTCAGATGTGCCATCAGAAGTGGCAGTGCAGGGAAGCTGCCACGTCGCTGCAACACACTCAACGCCTCCCCAAGGACCTCGTGGTCCGGGTTCCAAATATAATTAGGAGACATTTCAAACACCGCTTTAGATTACGTATACAGTAACATGCAGTACTGACACAACTATAGAGAGTGTTTCTTAAAGTCTTTAATCATCAAGCCATATTTTGTCTTCTTTACATATAGGTCATTTCTTTGACAGAATAAATTATGATTAGCCTCTTAGTTTAAATGTAAAATTTAGCAGAACTATAGTGTCACTGCTCTCTGTGTTCTTCTTTTCAGTATTTCTCTTTCATTAAAACTGCCTTTGAAATCTTTTACCCTCTACTATATCTGAAGCCTAGGGAGGACACACTAATTTCTGAAACCCTGTCTGTGCTAAAGGAAAATGTGGAGGCTTAGACTCCCGCATCATTTTTTTTTCCTTTTTTTTTTTTTTTTGGATACCAAGATCCCAGTGATTCTGGTGTAAAACAGGCAGGGAGAAGCCAGCCAGAATATGGGATGTGCTGGGAGATTTTCTATGCAAACTATGCATTTTCTAAGAGCAGAGTTCTTGAAATATCCAAGGAACAAGACCAAACAAAACCAACTATTTTTGTAAAGGCGTAACTCTTTCCATTCCCAAAAATTTTAGATGCCATGTATGTATGTGCATATATAAAATATTTACTATGAACAGAGGCAACTGATGAAATTCAACAGGCTCAGCCCTTTTGAACATCATAAACTCTGCTGGCCAGGCTGATGTGTTCATGTATAATTTTCACTGCCTCCAGAAACCCTTTCTTTTTTTTTTCTCTCAATTCTCTTTGCTGCTCAGAAGTGTTTGCAAAGTGCACAACTGCTCTGTGCACATCCCAAATGGTGCCACGCACCCACCCCACTGTGTGAGCACTCTGAGTGCTAAGGGAATGAAAGGGATGTGCCAACATCCCACCCGGGATCACGCCGGGAATCCAACGCTCCCCCAAGTTGAGACAGCACTTGGCTCATGCTGCCACTCCAAACTCCATCCAAACTACCACGAATAAGCACTTTCCCACAGTGTTTTCACAAGGCCCTGGGCACACATTTAGAGGCACAGAATCATGGAATTCCAGAATGGTTTGGGTTGGAAGGGACTTTAAACATCATCTCGCTCCACCCCCCTGCCATGGGCAGGGACACCTCCCACTAGACCAGGTTGCTCCAAACCCCATTCAGCCTGCCCTTGCTTTGTTAAATCTGACACCAGCACCCAAGTAAAAAACTGTAATAAAATAGAAAAAAATAAATTAAAAATGAAAATAAATCAGAAGTGACCAAATATTACATTGCTGGAAGCAGCTTCATCTACTCCTGTGGTGCTTACTTGGAGCAACACCATGCCAGCAGTGAGAAGGGTCATAATAAAAAGAGTTAGACTTGCCAAGGCACTATTTCACTGGGCTGAAACATCTTATTACACAGCCAGAGAGATTGTTTAAGTGCTGAACAGTTTGCAAGTTGAATCTTTATAAATATGACTGCAAAAAGCAAAGAGTAGCTTAACCATAACAGTTAGGGACTGCTATCCCATGTCTGATAGAAAACTAAAATTGCATCAACATATTATAAATATCAGGATTTAAAGCCTTCTGGAGAGGGTGAGGTCATAATGCTGTTGGACCAATACCATAAAACATGAAAGATTTCATCCCACTGCCATAATTCTGCTACTCCGACGCCGGGTTTCCTTAAAAATATGCATCTGCATTGCAATGTTTAGAGATGCCCATGATTCTTCTTGATGTATTCCCCCCCAAATCAGAGGATTTCCTTTGGACAGTGGCTCATTTTCAGCTGAGAAAACTAAAAAAACGTTGCTGCTTTGGAACAAGGACCCCTCTGGATCCTCCACTTGGCAGGACAATTGAGCGTCCATGGGAAAACCATGCCATAAATTTGAGCTGCCCATGGAAACTGGGAAATGTAATTCTAAATCCTTGACTCCACAGCACCTCAGAAGCAGAACAGCATCACAGTAGGGAAAGCTGACTTGTGCTATATAGCATTGCAGATCTACAGTTCCCACAAACCTCCTCTTTCACACCTCCTGCCTGTCTCCAATCTCTGCCCCAGAAACCCCCTCTCCAAGCAGGATTTCCAGTAAGCATAGGGTGTGCAGCCCTTGAGGGTCTAAACCATTGATTCCGACCTCCCCAATGCCATAAAACCACAGTAGATCCCAGAAAGCCCTCTAAGAACTTGGGTGTCTAATTTGCATTATTCAAGGCCACAGCCCAGAATGAAAAGAAAAGCAATTAGGGACTGTAAATTCCCTCTTAAATGTCTCAGATAAGATTCCTAAACATGTTCAGAATGACCAGATCCTGCAGGATGACTTTTATCTTTTAGAGGTGCTCACACTGTGCTTTGAGATGCAGAGCTCTTGGAACATGGCTCTCTGTATAACAGAGCAAATCCAGCACTATGAAATTTTCCTTATCATGAAAAGATCACATTAGGAAAAGAGGTGGAGAACTTCTCCTCGCAAAAAGGCCAGAGGAAGAAATTTCCATTGTAAGTTCCATGGCAATTTGTAAATAAATATACCTAGTAACTAGTAATTAACATTTTATTAGATAAATGACTCTTGCTCACTAAATTACCATGCATAAATATGCCATTAATATGCAGCAGAACTTACAGTTCAAAGCTATCAGCAATGTAAACATATGTTCCCCCACTCCATCTCGCTGTACCCATGTGTCTGCGCTCGAGGACTGCCATGAAATACAGTCATGATTTAGGGGGCTTCAAACTATGTGGGAAACCTCCTCGTTCATCTGAGTTTAACCTGATGATGGGATGAACTTGTTCCAGCCCACAAGAAGGCGGATCCATCACTGGGGAGCAGAGCTGCTCGTTGTTAATTAGCAGTGGGTAGAAAACCCTCGTTTTCTTACTGTTATAGAAATGTGGAGCTGTGTAGTGACTGAAGTGGAATAGAGATTTTCACAGACAAAGAGGAGCCTGCCTTCATCCCAGGAAGGATGTGTACCTGTTGGAGAGACACCAAATGAGGCCACCACGTTGTTTAGAGGGATGGAGCACCTCTGCTATGAGGAAAGGCCGAATGAACTGGGATTGTTCAGCCTGGAGAAGAGAAGGCTCTGGATTCACCTAATTGTGGTGTTCCAGGACCTGAAGGAGCCGACAAGATGGAGAGAGACTATTTACAAGGGCCTGAAGTGACAGGACAAGAGGGAATGGCTGCAAACTGAAATAGGGTAAGTTTAGATGGGATATTAGGGAGACCTTCTTCACTGGCACACGTTGTCCAGAGAAGCTGTGGCTGCCTCTTCCACTGATGTGTCCAAGGCCAGGTTGGACAGGGCTTGGAGCAACCTGGGATAGTGGAAGATGTTCCTGCCCATGGCAGGGGCTTGAATGAGATGATCTTTAAGGTCCCTTCCAAACAAAGCAGGGCTGTGCTCTTCCCATATGCCAGATGGAGTCTTAAAGCAAGGCAAGATCAAGGGCTTTGTCCATGACCCCACAGGAGATGGTATCAGAGAGAGCAATAGCATTAGTCAAAATCAGTCCTTCAGCCACAGCACTGTGCCTTGCTCTGAACAGGAATATGTGCTAAAATTTTCCTTCAAAGAGACTTAAAACCACACATGATCACCATTTGTTACCTCAAAAAAGATGAAATTAATTTCCTTTCTATGTCATTCCTCCTCTGTCTTAGAAATCCCTTTTCCAGGAAATAAACAGCAGTGCTGAACATTTGGCTTTTATCCCGCTGTCAGGCCCTCCAAATACACAGCTCCCAGGAATTTCTATTACTACATAAAATATGACACATGTGAGAAAAGGTTATCCCAGACACCTTACAATGCAGCTCTTGATTAATTCTAATTTCAGAACAGAACAAAACACAGCCAGTGGTGTTAAGGGTGACAACCAGAGAGCAGGAGGCACTGGGGATCAGGAAGACAAAACTTTCCTTGGAAAGAGCATTTTTATTTTCCCACACTCTTGGACACAAAGTTGAAAGCAATTTTAATTTCTTCAGGAGCAAACCTGCATCTGTTCAGATCAACTCTGTGTCTATCCTGGCTGAAAGGTCCCAGGAGCCATAATAACTTTGGGATGAATACCAGCCCAACAGCTCTTCATCCCAGCCAAGCAAGGGAGCCTCGATGTTCCCTCTCTGCTTGCAGCTCCCCCTGATCCTCCCCCAAAGCAAGTGCTCACCTGGGCATGGATGAGCAGTCAATCAGCTGCCACTCTTTTATATCCCTTAAACACCTTAATAGCTCATTAGAGGTCAAAGAAATCATGACTTGCCTGTTCCTTCCCCTGGCAAGTCCCACCTGCAGCCCTTTACCTGGCAAATATAAGGGCACTGAGGAGCCACTTGCTGCTTTTCACTTTGCTTCTGATTTAAATACATAGTTGAAACAAAATGTGTATTTTATTGTTTCCTTGGGCCACGATTAACCTTCTCATCCACTACCACTGATATTGGCTGACAGGAGATTTTGGCAACTGGTTCCCCATCAGGAAGAGAACAAACATTGCCCTGTAGTTCAAAGCTGCCTCTGTCTCTTCTCCAGGTACCTGTCGAGTGCCCAACATCATCTGTTAAATGTTCTAAAAGGTATTAACTGTGAGTATAGAACTTTTTGGTTAAAATATCAGCCACTGAATGATTCAATATCCTTCCCATTTTACACAGCACACAAGGAGACTGACTTTTGCTGCCACAATTTCGATATTGCTAGAGGTGCTGTACTGAAAAATTAACCATAAAAATCTCACAAGAGCTTGTTTTTCAGAAAAGTTGTCTGTGTGCTTTCTCAAACTAAACAGATTTTTTTTTAAGTGTGTGCTATGTACAAACAACATAAAATGCATGTTTCTGGGTAGATGTTTTCCATAACAATGCTCCGAGAAATTGCATTAAATCTCAGATATATCCCTGGTTTTATAGAATTGCCCACAGAGACAGACACCAACAGCACTATTAAGTATCAAGAAAGTACCAGCCTTGTTACAGGAGCTTTATGAGAGCCAAGGATCAAATATTTTTTCACAGTTTTATGTGGATAGTTTCATGAAAATTGATCAGGTCTAAAAAGTCACAGTCCAAATGAAGCTAAGGTTAAAGATAATTTATACATGATATTCCTAATTTTATTCTGAGCCCTTTTATTACTATGTAGGCCTTTATGACTTTAAAGAAAATGTCAGTGGCAGCAAATGACATTGTACTGAATAATCTAGTTATGAGGGAAAAGACATTTAAAACTATTCCATATCAGCTTTGCTCTGTTCTGCTGAACTTACAGTTTTATCCCACACAGCCGGGCAAAACTCCTCTCTGGATTTTTAAATCCTCTTCACGGTTGCTTTACAAACCAATGTCTCTTCTTCTCCTTTTAATTATTTGGAAAATTTGTGTTTCCCCCCCTTTTTTTTATTAAGGAATTAGGAGAAATTCCGTTATGGCCTCACATGCTCAGGGGTGTATCACCACGTGTGTTGCTGCCTCAGGGTCCAACCTATCCCTGAATGTTTGGGACTTGGGAAAATGTGCTCAGTTCCTGATATTTGGGCTTCTTCCCTGTCCTTGAGAGCAGTGACTGTGTCAGATCAGCTCCAGAGCAGATGCAGCAATTGGAGACACATTCCTGCTACTCTTTAATTGGACAGACAAGATATTTCCTTAAATCACTGTCTGTACAACACTGGGAACGGGGATGGGTTTGAAGGGCATTTTTGGCCCTTCCTTTGAGCATCCCACTTCCCAGGCTGAAGAATTTGTTCCCAACTCTCCTGTTTTTACTTTTAGCCATTCTCCAAACGTGAAACAACTGCAGAAGTTGAGAGGTATTTAGTGTTCTTATACAGACATCTCTCTCCTGACAGCAACATTTGCATATTTTCCTTTTTCCAGCCAGAAAAAAAGTGGCAGTGCTGCAGAGTGATATATCAGGCAGATGCTGACACCCATCTGAAGCCACCTTGTGATGCACAGAGAAGGTCTGGAGGGTCACCTTTTCCCATGGAGGTTCCCAGGAGATTCCTGGAGGAGTGATCAAACCACAGCTACTCTCCAGGTCTCCTCATGGAGGGACAACCTGCCATGGGATGAAAGTCCCATGCCAGACATGTGCCCCCAAACACTGTGGACACTTAAGATTATTGAGATGTGCTAAAACTACCTAAAATCCATCAGATGGATCTATGAATATTTAGAGATCTCAATGCAAACTCTGTTCCTTGAAGTATTTTGCTTTCGATGTAACGAGGATGAACAAGGATAAACATTAATCTGGCACAGGTTAATCCTTTAACTGTTATAAATGAAGCTTATATATAAATATCAATCAATGTGTGATTTACTGGAAGGAAACAGTTTTAATAAATTAAAGGGTATTTTCATAACATTTTGGGGACTGTATTTAAATTGCTTAAAAAACTTTGGTGGTAAACAGCTGGTCTTTTTGTGTGTGTGTGTGTGTGATTTCTTGCACAGTGAAAGAAATTAGAGTTCTTATCATTAACAGTCTTCCCAAATCCTGCCACTGTCTGAATCAACACTACCCCTGGTTTTCCAGATGCTTGTTTGAAAGGCAACTGTTATTGCATGTCATAATTGTGTTCATAGCTGAGTAAACACCTTCACAGGTGCAAAAAGATCCGAAAGCTGCAAGAGTTGTAAGGCTGAAAAAGCAGAAATTTTATAGCCTTGTCATGGACAAAGGAGGTGTAGAAATGAAATACAATATTTTCCTCTGTCTGAAGTGTAACACTTGATTAGCTTGAAAAGCAGAGAGAGTCGTGTGGCTGTGCACAGGATTTAATCAAAAACGTGGCTTTGTTTGAAAAGTGATTAGGTAAAAATGTCATTGATTTCCAAAGCAAATCTGCTCACTGAGGATTTCAGAGCCATAGACTCCTTTCTCTTCATAATATTTATATTTTATCTGTTTTTCAGCAGTGGCCAGATTTAGCTATCACAGTAAAATAAGAACAGAAATTGTTATGACAGATGGGTTTTTTCTAAGTGCAAAGTCAATTTTAGCTGCAGGATTTGGATCTCCCTGTTTTCTTTGAGCACTTCTATCTTTCCTTAATAACACTTTTAAGCAAAAAATCAGTCCCAGGAAGCAAACTTCTCTTGGGTCAACCAAGCCTTATCTGAGAAGAAAAAGGATAAAAAGAAAAAAAAAACAATTGATACAGGAGTGCAAGAATTGCCCAGAGAAGCCGTGGCTGCCCCTTCCCTGAAAGAGTCAATAACCAGGCTGGACAGGATTGGAGCAACCTGGGATAATGGAAGGTGTCCCTGCCCATGCCAAGGGTTAGAACCAGATGGTCTTAAAGGTCCTTTCCAACCCAAACCATTCTGGGATTTTATGAAAGAATTGCTGTGTATCAGGAGAACTGTCCATCCGTGTGACCATCCATGACCTCAACTGTGTCTCCAAATGCTTCACAGAGACCAGAGGACCCCAGTGTGGGGCAGGTAGGGAATGGCTACAATGGAGCTCCTTTCTGACTCCAGTTTTTTGCTGTTTTGGTCAAGTAAATAAATTAAAATGCAAATATAATTGAATATATATGTTACACTATGAGTATTTTTTTCCCTAAAGAAGCAGATCTACCTTCTGAAGTGTGTATGTTTAAATAGAAAGTAATTTCCTACTTACTATAATTAGTATTATAATATAATTAGTGATATTCTCAGAAACTGCCTAAGTATAATAAATATATATTCACCTCCTCATTATTATTCAGTTATTTCATCCAAGTATTGTTCAGATGAGCATGAGATGTTTCATAAAACTTATTCCGTAATGTTGAAGAAATTATCAAATCCCCCTTTAGCTGAGCAGGATCTTTTAATATGATTTTTAATGAGACAGAAGATATCACAGAAACCCTGGAAGAGTCCTGCAGAGATGTTATTGATCTTTGGAGTTAGATCACCTTAATGATTATCTTTCATAGCAGCTGGAGTATTTTGTTCTTGTCTAGTAGAAAGACACATCTGAAGGTTAAATAAAGTGGGATGGAGTAAAATTTTGTCAAAAGTTTATAAATCCATCACATGGAGGAGGAAGGGAGGATTATTTGCTGCAGAATTCCTCTTCCTGCCACTGTTCCCAAACACCAAGGAACACACGCCCAGGGTCTGTGGCCACAAATTAGGGCAAAACTCTGATCAGATCCTGCAGCAGGAGCTGGAATAAATGTGGTACTTTGATAGGTAATAAAATTTATCCGTGCAAACACCTTGGAAAGAGGGATGGGGCAGCCACAGCTTCTCTGGGCAAACTGTGTCAGGGCCTCGCCACCCTCACAGGGAAGAATTTCTTCCTAGTATCCCATCTAAACCTGCACTCCTCCTATTTGAAGTGATTGGAAGCTTTCAAATTCATCTTGTACCCTGATTTTTGCACTTTTAGAAGCACAGCATCCTTCGTTACATCTCGGCATCAAGGAGATTTTCCTTTATCGTGTCAGAGCCTGCCAAAGCCCCCCGGTGCCTCTCCAGTGCCCAGGGCACACTGAGCATCCTCACAAACAACTGACTTGATCTTTTTTTGAGCTGGACTTCATTGCAATCATGTTATCAATTCTTGTTTGGGATCCTTGAGGGTATTTTGCAAAGAAATCAGCATGTGTGGTTTCATAATGATGTTCCACATTTTCATTCGGAAAACGAGTGCACGCTCACTGCAGAGGGAGGGGAGTGCTGCTAGAGGTTTTATGGCTGAAGTCTAACCTTCCTTAACCTTTTTTTCTTTTTTTAATGTCTCCCAGTATTGACAAGGCCTTTAATTTGTGATCCAAGGCTGTACCACTTCTCAAGATTAAGCTGCTGTGCTGTGTTAGGCAGCAGTACCTGGTGGCTGGGGAGGATGGATCTGCAGGCACGTCTCACCTGCTGCCCAACACACCCAGGCATGGGGCAGGATGGATCCAGGGGCAGCTCTCCCTTACTTCCCTCGGCATCCAGGCACAGGCATAGTGGCAAATCAGCAAATTATAATTCACCTGGCAGACAAATTCTGGGGACAAAACCCGAAGCACCAGGAGCAGAATTAGGATAAATGTACTGGGGCTCTCACTGTGCTCCTGCTCCTGTTGTTGGGAGGTCACAGCGCCAAGCCTGCCAGAGTTCAAGGAGCATTTGGATGATACTCTTGACCATGGTCCTCTGCAGGGCTGAGGGTTGGACTCGATGATCCTTGTGGGTCCCTTCCAACCCAGCATATTCTGTGATTCTGTGATTCTGTGATTCTGTGACATGGGGTGCACTGAGCACCCTTCCCACACTTCCCCACACAGCAGCTGCTGCACAGTCCATGGGTAAGACACAGCCCTGTGGGACAACCCCTCACCCAGCCCAGCATCAATCCCAGGGGCTGCATCCGCAACCCCTCACCGGGCACGGATGCAAACACAACTGAACAGATTTTGGTTCTCCTCCTCCAGCAGGATGAACAAACCCCAGGGTGCTCCCAAACGAGATGGCACTCGCTGGGTTGGTCCCTGGAGCAGCTGCTCACCTGGGATCATGGAGCTGCTGGACAACAGGACAACACTGTCCAGGGGCTGTGTGGACACAGGCACTGCAAGGAGGAAACCAGGAGTGGGGTGAGGAGGGACCAGGAGTGGGGCCAGGGGGGGACTTATGGGAGCTCTGCGCTGCTCCAGGATGCTGCACCACTGGAGCATCCCTCCAGTGGCCCTTTAAGCCAGATTGAAAGATGCTCTGCACTGCCAGGCTGACAAAAAAGCGGCATTAGCCGAGCTGTGAAACTGGCTCTGGATGTTTAATGTCTCTCAATGGCTGGGGTGGGATAGCACGGCATCAACTGAAAGTCAAGCAGCTGAATCCTTGTGCACTGCTTTGAAAAATTAGGGGCATTTATAATGTCTAATATGTTGCAAGCCAGGATGATTTAACAGATGGTTTAAAAAGAAAATCAGCATGTCAGGCAAGGCCCGTTGTGTCGCTCTCTGTAGATTTCTGTAGAATGGGAGAGTGATAAAAAATGTTTTTCTTCTCTATTTCAATAGTGAGAGATGTTAAAACTTGAAACCTTGGGGGAAATTGCTTAATTACCCTCGTGGTGTCAGTGGTCCAGAGCAGTGGGAAATTTTAATTCCCTGCAGAAAGGGGTCAAATAGGGAACAACCAGGACACTTTTTAAACTCTTGTTAATGCCTCATAACCTTTAATGAATAATTTTCAGTAGCACGGCCAAGCCAACCTCACACAAAAGACATATTTACCTCTCGGTGGCTTCGCCTCAATTCTCTGCACAAAGAGAAAAACATCAACAATATATTTGCTTCCATGCAGACAGAATACCTGATAGGAAATTTGGCTTTTTAAATGCCTGTGCTCCTGTTAGACAATGATTTATAATTTCTACGGAATTGTAAATTTAATGTGAAAAAGCAAGTTAACTTTTCTTATACTAGTATAAGAAGGGATATCCCTATACCATGCATTCAACAATTACACAGTATTTTTATTTTAGAAAGAAGAGTTAATATTTAAAGTTGCCCTTTAATACTCATTTGGAAGCACTGATTGAATAATAAGCCAAGCAGCTCAGTGTATCACATCTCTATTAAATTCTCTTGCCTTTTTTAAGATTAAAAAAAAAATCACGAAACTTTTTTCTTCCTCTAAATGCAAATCTTTCTGTGTAACACTGTGCCTAATCTACTACAACTAATTAATCTGTTTGAGCTGATGAAATGTTACCTCTGCATTTTTTGTTCCTTGTATACAATTATTGTAACAGTGGTGAATAAATCAATATTCCCAATCCAACTGTAAAAAACAATCAAGAAAAGCAGTGCTTCTCAGGGAAAAAACACCAAATAATATTTATTAACTCTGTCTCAATCCACAGCAGAGCCTAATACCATTCAAGCATTTTCTGCAAGTGTAATAAGCAAACTCAAATACATGATGAAAGTGGCACATGCCAATAATTTCACCATTTTACACTGCAGAGTAATTGAAGGATTTAATGAGAAACAAACCAATAAAAATAAATAGACCATGCGAGAGGAGGAGAAACTGATCTAAAATGGAAGTTGCTCCATTGTGAGTTTTAGGGGGGTTTTTTTGCATGGTTTGACCGGAGGAAAAAAAAATGGTGTTGGGAGGATTGGATCTTTATTTCTACTTATTTTACATTTTGCAGTTTGATTTCTAAAGAGGAAAAAAGCCACTTGTTCTATGTAGATTTGATTCTGCATCAAGATGCTCTTCCTTTGCTGCCACTTCCCACAGAGCCGTTATTTTCCCTCGGAATTCTATGATGAATTATATCTTTCTGCCTGAAGTTAGAAACTGTTTCTGTTGTATTGGTATTTATAAATAACTCCGAGCAGCCCAGCCTTTTAAATAATGGCACTGAGTCCTCCTGCTTTTAGAAATGTCCATAAATCACCGTCCTCATGAAAGGAATTCTGATTACAAACAAACTCCTTTGTCTCAGCAGTGCCCCTAAATTTTGGCCGTGTACAAATGTCTCACTGAGCGATGCCACCGGCGCCCAAGTCGATACAGAGCAGGGACATGCTTGGACACAAAGAACATTTTGGCCTTACATCTTTTTGATGTACGTTTTTGGTAACCCCCAGAGCTGGATCAGGCTTTCAATCGGTCTGACCTATCAAAAATCTCACAAACAGATTATGGGGGGTTTTTTCTTGAACAACCAGACTCAAACTGACGAATTTCGACCTCTACCTCAGTCCCCACAAAGCTTGTACCACAGTGACAATGCTGAGGGTGGCAGAACCACTCCCAGCCAGGATTCTGGTACGGCACGAGATCAGAAGTGCTCCCAACCAAGCCTTGGAGGATTTCAGATTCAAAAATAATACCCCAAAATCTTTGAGGAATTAAGGTAAACATGGAGATGGTTCATAAAGGCCAATGAGTGAATTGTTTGTCCCTTTTTTGTCCCCACTTGAAATAAAGATATATAAAATCTGTGTTCTGTTTTGAAGAAAGCTAAATTACTGGGAAATGTGGACCAGAACAGGCTCCTCACTCGCTGAGAGCCTGAGCCAGGCAAAGCCCAGCCTCCTAAAGCTGTACATTGAGAGCAATCATTCTAAATATTGAGCACTGTACACCTGGTAAAAGAAACAATAAAACATAATCTCATCTCTAAAGGGGATTATTTTCAGCTGCGTTGTTTTGATGTTTTTTCCTTGTATGCACAATTGAAAACACTGACTTGTAATAAGTTATTGCTTTGTGTGGTGCTTTGGGAAAGAGGGAGAGGGCAGGTTCAAAGACCAAGTGCAGAGAGGGCTCTCCCTGGACAGCTGAGGGCCAATCTCAGTGTACAGGTCAGCGACCCTTTTATAAAACCTTTGAAGTGCTTTCTTGAAGAGTATTGACTGCCCAAAGCCCTTTATTTCATAACAAGTTCAAATGTAATGTCTTTATGAGCATAATGCAGGAATCAATAAATTAGGACATTCAGATTATTTAGATGGAGCTCAGACTGTGCAGAATTCACTGAGGCGTCGTTTAAACCACCAACAGCCTCAGGTGAACGTTGTATCCCACTATGTTGTTTACCTGACAAGCATTTTACAAAACAGGGCCTACTAAAAAAATATTTTCTATATCCTTGCTTGTCAAAATGACATGTTTTACCTATACAGTGCCACAGAAATGGTTGTTTTCTCTGCCTTGGTTAGATGGAGGCTGGAAGAATTAGAAATCCCATTTTCCTCTGTCTTCACACCAGCAAGCATAAATAATAATAATAATAATTCTGATGATAATAATAAGTTTTATTATAATATAACTGAAATGCTTTCCTGAAGAGTATTGACTGTCCAAAGCCTTTTATTTCATATCAAGTTCAAATGTAATGTCTTTATGAGCATAAAGCACAAATCAGTGAATTAGAACTTTCAGATTATTTATAATATAATTTATTGTTGTTGATGATGTTCCTGTTATTATTGTTATTATTACTACTATTACTACTATTACTTCAGTAGTGTGGAGAACATGGACTCTTTTATACCCTGTTCTTATAGAGCCCATAAAAAATCCTCCCACCCCATAAATCTGGCAGTATCTGTTCCTGCAGCAAATTTCCTTCTTACTGCAAATACAGTTTAGTCTGTTAATTTCCACAGAAACACCAGAAATAGAAATTTCATCTTTTTTATTTTCAATTTCTATTTTTCATTTTCAGTTTTCATTTCCTCTTACTTCTGCCTGAAGGACACCATGTATTTATTCCATCCATGACAACAAGCACCCATCCCAGCTCCCATCAGAGAGCCAAACCACCTCATAACCCAGAAACTGCTGGTCCCCAGGCTCCATCACTCCACACTGAACTTTTTTTGCTTGTCTCCCTTTTTCCTGTCCTCCTTCTCATGTGGACCTGGGCTCTGCAGCTGCTGCAAGGGACAAAATTCCACCCCAAAACTCCCTGATTCTGGACATCCAGGGTAAAACAAAACTGTTCAGAGAAGATGGATTATGGAATCAGAAATTATTACGGTACAGCACAAGGTCAGTTGTACTTTCAGTGCCAACAAGTTATAAAGGTCTCTCACATTTTTGGCAGGAACAATTTACTAGTAAAACACAAACCATCGTGTCAGGAGCTTTAGTGTTTCTGCAATGTTTTAATGGCCCTTACTCGAGGACCAGCCTGGCTGTGTGTCCATGGTTTTGCTTCTTGTGCTAAGTGTTTATTTTTCACTCTCCCAATGGGGGGAAAAGAAGAACTGAAATCGCTCTCATGTCGAATTCATGGATGCATAAATGTGTGAGACGCAAGAATTGAGTATTATTCTCACTCCCGTTGTGACTTCTGGCAGGGGGAGGGTGGCAGGGAGAGCCAGGCTGCACGTTTCAAACCCTGACACACCTTGGACACGGACTTCTCAGTTCTGGCATCCTCAGCCTTGCTTTTCCTCTTTTTCCAGCTGGTTTCCACGGAGCCCAGACTGAGGAACGGCCAATCCCACCATAGACTCAAACCCTTCCAACGTGGAGAGGGAAATTTTTTTTGTTCTGGTGCAAAACCCTGGGAAAACTTGTCCCAGGAACCAGGGGAGCAGAAACACCATGTTCCTGAGCAGTGCTTCCCATAATCATATTTCTTGACCAGGGAGGCTGGACCAGGTGACCCACTGTTGTCCCTTCCAACCTTTCCCGTTCTAAGATTCTAGGATTCTTCATTCCTTGGCAGGCAAAAATTTAATGCATTTGTACATGGAAACTGGGAATATTTGTGTTTGCCATATGTGCTGCAACTGCCACTCAAGACATGAAACATCCAAGTGCAAAACCCAGGCCAAGTATCCACCAGGACAGTGGTGACATGAGGTCCAATGTCAGTCAGAATCTTTCAGCTTGTTACAACATGCTCTTACCATGCTTCAGCAAGGACATTACCAGAACAGTCAAAGTAGCAAATAAAAGCCACTAAAATCTGGTTAATTCTAGCATATTCTTTAATTTTGGTATAACTGATGCCTTTCACCACCATTTCAGAGCCCCAGTCACATGTATTTCAGTCTGGATAAGGACTGGACTCACCCCATCAATAACTAAACAAGTGATTCCCAAAAAGCTGGGAGAGATGCCTGTGAGCAGAGCAGCTCCTCCAGAAAGGGCGAGATTTCAGGCAAAAACTGGCTGAAACCACCAAAGCAACATCCACCCCAGCTCACCTCTCACCATCTCCTCTGGGACACTCTTCAGCCCTTTTATGAGCACCCACCAATGCTCCTCACACCTCAGAAAGCTCCAAAACCACCAAATTAGACTTCAAAAGTGAGGAATTTCTGGAGGTGGAACATGAAAATCCCCTTGTCCTTCCCCAGCACTGCTGCTGGTGCCTGTGGATTTCCCAAACTCTGGTTTCCCAAACCAGAGGAATCTTGCAGAGTGCTACAGGAATATTACACACTTGTTATCCTACAATCCACCCTATGATCAGCTTGCCAGTTTATATTTTTGTTCCACAAGGTGTATTTTTATTGTGAGGCTCCAATAGGAAATTTATGGAGTTTTCAGGTTGTCTATATAAATAAATATAAAGAATAGTAGAATAATCACACCGTGTTCCAGTCTGGTGTTTGCTTGTGTTTTTTTATCAATGGAAATTATAAGGGAGATATTTCCACTGCCTTAGCTGTCAGCTAATCCATGTAAATTCCTGCAATTACAAGGGAAAAAAGAAGTGTCTCTTCATTTCCTATCAGAATTTCATTTCTGGCCTCGACTGCATCCTCATATAAACCTTTCTCAGGGATGCCAGGACAAATAAGTGGCTGTATCTTTGGAATGCTCATTTTCCAGTCATTCTGAGGAAGATTGGCGGGTTCCAGTGTAATTAGTCTTTTTTAATGAAATGGACCCTGGATATATTCCACTGCGGAGCTTCAATAATAGAATTTAAGTGAAAGTAATTTCAAAGTGCAACAGTAGTTTACATATTAGTTATTGTATAAAGAAAAAAAAAAAAAAACCTGCTCTGCTGTTCCAGGTTAAATGCAATTAACATCCAGGCCTTCTGCAAGACTCCTGGGAGGGAATGATTGGTTTGGCAGGTTATTTCTCAGATTTTGATAAAAAGAAAAAGAAACCTCCCTTTATTTTCTCTCCACACCCTTGCTGAAAATGTTACAGCACTCTCTAGATTCAAGATCTCAAAGCAACTTAGTAGAACACAGATATAACTCCAGAATTTGGACTAATTAATTGTGCTCAGAAGCACAGTTACCACCTCAGCTGCTGCCTGTAGAATACTGCAGATATTTTGCAAGTCCAAGGAGATGTCAATTCCTTTCTAATTAGCATTTACTGGGAGAGGACTGGGCAGGGTTTGCAGTTTGGTTTTTGGAGAACACAGTATCCAGAACCCTGATGTGGAAACAAACATTGTGGTAATAACAGAAAAAATATATTCATTGTATTCCCTTATTTCATACAGCTGTATGTTATGTCCAAAGAAAACTGTGGCTTTATGATAAATGCAGAAAGAATTATTGCAGACTTTTGTAAGACTGTTCAAATTAACAAGAAGGATTTTTTTTTATTTTATTATTATTATTATTATCTTTCTTTTTCCCTAGTAAGCACATTTTTAAAAAATCAGTTTATTTTCTCATCTGAAAAGTCAAATCTTTCACTCCCAATTGTTTCTACACATTCTATGGTTATCTAGGAATAAAATCTAACCCTCACAGCATCTATTAGCTGGTTTGATGGGCTCTTATTGCAAAGGACCTCACAGAAAGTTGCTCATTCTTAGTTCCATAGGAATGCTTAGATCAATTCCCACTATTTTAATGTTTCTGTGGGGTGGAAAACAGATGCAATTTAAGCCAAACAAAACACTCTGGCTGGTCTAGGTTGTTTTTATTGCTTTCGGACACTTTCTTCAGTGTAGATGGTGCCTCACATGCTGTTAAACAGAACCTCTGGCTCTGGAATTCCCTGAGATGCAGACTTCTAGAGACAGGAAAACAGACAAGGACAATCTCTCTGTGTGTCTCCTCTTCCCTATATTCATAGAATCCCAGAATGGCTTGGGTTGGAAGGGACCTTAAAGATCATCTCATTCCACCTCCTGCCCTGGGCAGGAACACCTTCCACTATCCCAGGTTGCTCCAAGTCTTGTCCAGCCTGGCCTTGGCCACTTCCAGGGACTGATTTATCCTTATCCCCCTGCATATTGGGCCAGGTGAATTATTAACACAGCCCACAACTATTCCTGCAGTACAGCCACAGCATTTTACCTTTAGGAAATTGCAGCATAATTGTGTTTAAAACCTACTAAAGTTAATAGAAATATTCCCATTGACTTCAGTGAGCTCTGGACTCTCTCAAATGCTTATTTTCACCTTGACCTTCACTCAACGACAAAAATTTAGATTTCTAGTGAAAGTTAGTCATCTAAAACATAAAGAGAAGTAGATAATTCCACAGGACAATTAATTTAATCTTTAAAGAAGTGGCCAAAATATCCTCTTCCCCTCATCAGTGACAGAAATATCTTGGAATTGAAGCCTAAAATAGAAACCCAGCTCTTAGAAGGCTGCAATAAATGAGCTGGCTCCCATCCCTAGTGACACAGTGGGGGGTAGGAATGACAAAGTGAACTTTATCAGCCCAAAAATGAAAGGAATAAATGCCTTTTTCTGTGAAAGGAGAAACAAGGTGCATACGGACCAGAAAAGGCCAGATTAGAAACACCAAATGCAGCATTTGTGTTTGGAGTAGCTTGAGGTGCAGTCTAAGTTATTCCAGGCCTTCAGCTTACTTATCCGTGTTTTTGGAAGACCTGTGATGTTGGATTTCTTTACCTTTTAGTGCCTGGACAGCAGGACAGGGATAGTTTTGGCCTTCACACTGGACCAGGCCACCACAAACCCATTTCCCATGTTCTGCTGTCCTCATCCAAAACCTCCATATGTCACCACTGCTGCTTTTCCTCAGGAAATACTAATCATTGGATTGTTTATTTTGCTGCTATGAGTGTGTTTTGCTACGAGAAATTACACTTAATTATGTTATAATATTTTCAGAACTGTTAATGTTAATATTAATGCATCGAAAATTATTTTTACTTAATTTTTACTGGGTGTTCTTGCATAATTGATAGGGAATTTGTTATTAAATCTTTTATTTGACTGATTACTTAATCATTCCCATATGGTTATTGAAGACAATCTTACATATAATTAATTTCACTAATAGAGACTCCCCATGTTTTCCTTCCTAGGCCAGTGTCTGCATGGTTATCATGTAATTTAAGGCTTTCCTGGGGCAGCTTTAAATTATGCACATATTTGTATTAATTATATATGGCCAGATCCTGCTACCTTGTATATGATGGTGAACACCTCCTTCCATAAGAAGCTCCTCCGAAACCAATGGATTTCCTTGCCATGGGATCCATGGGATAAAAAGTAATGGAAAATGAGATCAAAGCTGAATGAGAAAGAACTGAAGTTTGGTGCTTTCATTTGGGCTCCCCAGGTATCTCCTGCCACCCCTTCCATCCTGGCTAATCCAAAGAAACAGGTTCATCCCACTGTTTTGGGACCAGAAATATGGGAGCACAAGAGGCACTTGGACACAGGGAAGAAAGGAAGTTCCTCTCCCACCTATGAAATGTAAAGAAACAGGGCAAACAAGCAGCAACAAAGGACCACGGGCCATGTGTGCAAATAGGGAGCAAATGATGTTCAATGTCATGAGGAAGCACGGAGTTATCCATCAGGTGACGTGCCAAATCCCTGACAGGATGCTAAGTAATGCACCTGATGCCAATTATTGACTCCCAATGACAAATTGGTTTTGCATATTGCATATTTTCCACCAGACTGGAGCACAGAGGCAGTTGAAGTAATCACTGACTACACCACTGCACTTGAGAGGGGAGATGGAAAGAGCATGTGAGAGGCAAGTCCCGAGGAATTAACATGAGCAGCATTGCCCTGGCCAGCTGTAATTTGCGTTGTGATGACAGCAGCAGGCTCTGCAAAATCTCAGGCCTCCACCAAGCCCAGGAATCCAGCAGTGGCTCCACAACAAGGCTGCCCAGGTATCCCCAGGGAACTCCCTCAGGAGCAGCAAGGAGGACAACGCTGGCTCAGGGAGCAGAGCAAGGACAGCACCTCGCCTGCCCGTGGTTGTCCCCAACTCTGGGAGCTGCCTGAGCCCACAGCACCCTCTACCAGGTGCTTCACATGCTACCAATCCCTTTCCATGCTTTTTTCAGGCATACCTATCACATGCAGCAACCCCAATGATGCTCTGGGATGTTGATGCTGTTTCAAGAGCTCTCCACTCTGGTTTAAAGCTTCTCTTCAACGAGACATGATACTTGCTAGTATCCCTTTAAAGGTCTTGCTGGACATGACCCCCCTCTTCTCACTGAATCAAGGGGATGGGGCACAGGGCTCAAGCTAAGCATGAACTCAACTCTTTGCAGCATCGATGTCAGAGCAAGAACTTTTAAAATCAATTTATTCATGGGGAGCTGAGTGGAGCAGGAGCTGCATACAAAACAGTGGCCACAATAAGTTCATTTAAAGTGGAGACTCTTCCCAGCTAACATTTTAAGCTGCCCTCAAGCAATTCTCTGCCATGCAACAGTATTTCTGAAAAAAAAGAAAAAAAAAAAGGTCTTATGAACCCAACTCTGCACAAAATTTCCAAAACAAGCAGGGACTGTGTTTGGTACTTGTGGAGGATGAAATATTTTATTCCCCAGGGACTGAGAACTGAGAGGACAGTTTAGCTGTTAGACTTAAAAAGTAAAATCCATCATTAACATGGTATTTTCAGTGGGTTTCTATTTTGATTAATTTAGGGGACTCCAGTGGGCAGAGATTTTTGAAGTTGAGGTCTGTGAGAGTCTCTTTCATCCCATCACTCAAAATCTCAAACCCACCAAGGCAGCATCGTGCTCCCTCCACCCAACCCACCACTAATGTGGGCGATAACCACTATTTCTCCCCACACACTATTTAAATTCTAAGACACTGACAAACTATAACTCACAGGGAACCATTTTAAATTATTATTATTCAATGGCTTGTAAACTGTATCTCATCATTAAACAGAATAATAAATAAAAATAATGACTAGCCTTCAAGCCAGCAATGTAAAGAACACACTTTACTGCTGAAAAGTTGGTTCATTTTACAGGGTTTTAATTACAGCAAAATCCATTTTTTAATTGTTAAGTTCAGGAAATTATATTTGGGGTTAGGAACTGGAGGAAAATCCTTATTCTGCAGTGTGTCTGTTGCCATATAGACCAAGATATAGGTTGCTGAACTAAAACATAGCACCCCACAGACACCAGTACCAAAACCTTGCTCAGAGCTACACATCCCCAGATGAAAGACAGGAACTCTGTGGAAGAAACAAGGAATTTGTCAGTGGGGTCATTTGTAGGGAGAAAGAGGTGGAGAAAGAACAGGAAGAGGAGAAGGAGGAGGAGGAGGAGGAGGAAGGGTTAAAGGCAGCAGGGCAGGCAGAGGGAGCAGCATCCCCCAGCCCAGCCCTGCCTTGCCCATGGTCATCCACCTCTTGTAATTCCATTAGGGTGCGAGATTCCAATGCAGAATTAGCTGTTGCCTACGCAGAATTATGTAAAACATGGCCCAGACTGAAAATCAATATTCTGCTTAAGTAACTGGCCCTCCAGTAATTTAATGAAGCTAAATTGCATTACACGGAGGTAAGGTGGTGGGGGACCATTTTGTCTCAAACCTTCCATTATACAGTGACTGTACAGCTGTATGCCTAAAGAGAAATTAAACATATACACTCATTCCTTCTTGAAGTTGGAACAGTGTTTTTTACACTGGATTACTTGTCTCCTTCCTTAATTTAAAACTACAGTAAATAATTTGCAGCCACGTAATTAGGAAGGAGCCACAGTCTCATAATAAGGGGGAAAAATTGCTACCAGAGTATTAAAGGATTTTTTTTACTTGGCGAGAAAAAAATGAAAAAGGACATTAAATGTTAGATCTGTATTAAAAATGTAATTCTAAAGGGTTTAAATCTATGACATGTCTACACTGAATTAATTAAATTCATGATCTGATCAAGGACTGAAAAGCTACCTTGGAGCTATCTCTTAAAAATGCTATGTATGTACATGTCAAAATAGGAATTAAAAAAAAAAGAAGGCCTTTGATTTATTGGCAATTCATGCATGCATTATTGTGCTTTCTTGCCTTGTAGTAGGAGGGAAGTCAAAGTTTTATAAAGCACCTGAAACCCTCTGCACAAGCCCCTTTATTAAAGGAACTTTCTTGCTGAAGACAACCGTGCCCAAAGTCGGAGCCATCCACTCTGGATGTGATCATGGTGACATTCACCACGACTTAACTTGTGTTAAAGCTGATTGACAAGAACAAAGAGGGTACAATTACATTATGCAGCACTTGTACTGCACCCTCTTTTATTTATTATTCAGCTACAAAACTTCAACTGGAAGAAACACTTCAGAGTTTCCTTTTTTTTTTTTTTTTGTGTAGAGGAGACGGAATTAAATTGACAATAATTCTGCGCCGTGCGGTATGAAGTTATGCTGATTAGAGATTACTTCCCCCTAAATCATTTGTCACATTGCCTTATATAAGGGTAAAACAGACTTCAACCATGTGTAGCTGCAGAGGTATCTTTGGGGAAATGCAGGCAGCAGAGGATGTATTGTTTAAAGGGAAAAGGAGTGATTTGCATGCTCAATCGCTATTTTCCTTGCCTGTCCGACTCCTAGAATTTTCTTTCTCTACTTAAAAGGCAGTTAAACAAATGAAATTTATTTATGCCAAACCTAAAGTGAAAAGAGAGACATTTAAAAAGCACATGTGTGTTTAACACCTTAGAGGGCAGTCCCCGTCTGGAAAAGATGTTCCAACGTGAGCTGCAAGATGCAAAATTAGCAGGAAAAGTGGCAAGAGCAGCTCGGAAGTGTCAGGTCAGGCTGGTTCTTCCCAGGTGAATGAGCAACAGCACATCACTCTCCAGCTTCTTTTTGGCACTGATTTGGGAATGCTGGTGTAAAGCCAGTGGTACCACTGAAGGTGTGGGGTGCACTCATTGCTCCGGTCTCACACTTTAATTATCACCAGATGTCATTGTCAGACAAGAGAAGCAATCAAACCTACACACTGGCTGATTAAAATGAAATTCCATCATTGTTGATGGATGAAAATTTACGGAGAACATGCTGAAACCCCACAAACCAGATGAGTGGTTCCCACCTCTGTTTCTTCCTGGTGATTGTGAGCCGGAGCATCACTAACAACTGAATATTCAGGTCCTGCAATGACATCATTCCATATCAGTGGAACCTGGAAATGCCTCGTGGGTGTCTGGTGCTGGCTCCAGCCAGGCAGGAGCAGGAGCATCTCCCTTCTTTCCTAGGAATGGTCGGTCCGGATCAGCATCACCACCATCACCTTCACCAAAAGACAGTTTCAACATAATCTCAGGCAATGAGGGAAGGAGATGAAAAATTCAGTCTCTCTCTTACACGTTATCGATTGAAAAGGAAAAGACTTCCAAGAGAAATTATTTTTACACCCTTGAATACCACCTGGCAGATCCATATTTTGTCTCTCTTTGGCTCAAAAGATCTTTTACTCCCTTATTTCTTTTGCAATGGCAATTCAATAATGTGTGACTGAACATTTATTAATTACACCCCAGTTTAAAGAACTATTTTGAAGGGAGTAACTGCTCTCAGAAATCTTGAAACACTTTCTGTTTGATTTCTGAGTGCATTATAGCTGATATGTAGCTATCCCCTTCCACGCTGAGTTCCTGGCTTGTACCTGAAACTAGGAATGGCAGGATTTGTCCCCCCCACCCCCCTTACTAGTAAAACATGAGCTTAAACACATATTCAACAAGGGAAACACGTCATGTATTTTATAATGCAAGGTCCTTTAGAGCAAATTATCCAGTTTTTTTTTTCTTTAAGATGCACCTTTATGTTCAGTGATATTTCCTTTGGGATTTTCATTAACATTCCATCAAAAAAACCAAAACAAAACATAACAACTTTTTTTTTTTTGTGAAATACCTTGACTAATGAGTTTAGCATTTTCCTTCTGCTCATATTTACATTTAGTGTTTTGATGATGTTAAATTCTACAAATGAGAGCAGTTTTTAAGTGTTCCTTTCAACACTGCCTGCCTTTTCTGTTTGATTTCTCTTGCTGATGGCGTGTTGTCACTGCTGAATGCTGGAATTGTTGTTGAGCAGGCACAGCTGGATGAATTAAAGTCTCCCCAGTAACTCAAACCAGAAATGACTTCATCTCGAAACTTTCCATGTAGCACAGGTCAGAGCTCTGGGTAGGGACAAAAATAATGGGGTTACCAGAGAAAGAAAAAGTCAAAAGTACAAGTCAAAATACAGAAAGCAGTTTGGAGTCGCCTTGTGCAGCGATTTCCCTCTGTGTTACCGACGGGCTCTTTTACAGAGCGAAGCCCCGATGGAGACATTTGATAAGTAATTGTATTTTAAGTTCAAATAGAATATCTGCATGTGTGCAGATACAGAGCCCTGTACACTTATCTTATTAGCTATTTACTTAAATTATCTGTTGGGTACCCTAATATATAACCAGTGTCGCCTAATGATATCATCTATTAATTTATTCAAGGAATTTTGCCAAAAAACAAATAAAAGCCTCGAACACAAACATTTCTTCCCCCTTCATTTCCAGCTCATCACAAACAGAGAGGCATTTCAATGTGGCCAAGGCAGATTTTCAAAGGTAACATCTTTAATTAACGTGAAGCAATTTCTAGAGTCAATACAAGGCGGGTGTGGTGTGATTAGCAATGTCAGTGTGGTTCCTGCCCGGGCTGGGGTGGGCGGGGAGGACTGTGGGTGCTCTCACCCCAGACTTGCTCCTCGCTCCTCCTCTTCCACCCACCACCTCCCCAGCAAACACTCCTGCTTCACTTAATAAAATCTCTTGCCCTGCTGTGGCAGCACAGGGAGCTGGAAAATTTCTTTTCCTATCAAAACATTTCATCCATTTCCTTCTTTCATGGTGAAGGGAAAAGTCACCCTCAGCATTTTCATGTTTGAAAGAGGGTGAGGCGGGAGCAGCCCCTTTCTCATGCATATCCTCAGGTGCCCTTCCCAGATTTTCCTGCTGAGTGTTCCATGATCTCTGATGTCCATTAGGAATAAGATGACATCTCCCATCCGTGGCCATTGTGCCAAAATTTTAGAATCATAGAACCATAGAATCACAGGATGGTTTGTGTTGGAAAAGAACCTAAAGATCATCTCCTTCCACCCTCTGGCATGGGTAGGGACACCTTCCACTAGATAGGTTGCTCCAAATCCCATCCAGCCTGGTCTTGAACACCTCCAAAGATAAGGAGTCCATAACCTCTCTGGAAAACCTATCCCAGTGCCTTACCACCCTTATATTATTAAGTCTTTTCCTCCTATTAAATGTTTTCTTTAAGTATGTGTAAAAGGGTTTGCATCTCCTGTAATTTCTGTATATTCCCCAAACTGCTGAGTCTCTGCTGGGCTGGATGTGGTTGTTCCAAGCTTCACATCCACAAGAACCACCAGCATTTCCCCATCCCTTACTGGAGCCAAGACAACACAAGCCTGACTTGAGAAGTGTTTAAAAACAAAGGTTCGAAAATCTTTCACTACGTATGTGTTTGAGGGCCTCTAAAACTCAATGTTCTGTGCTGAAATCAATTCACACTGTCAATAGCCAGGAATTCCCAGAGCTAAAATTGGGATCTGCTTTTGACCATTGCAATTCTGAAAAATCATCATCACATAAATACAGACACTGAGGATGAACCTGAAAGTTACTTTCTTTTAACAGTGAGATAAAACGTTCAGTTAGTGATGACTGGTGCAATGCTAAACCTCTGGTCACACAGTATTTTGCATTTTTTCCTGTTATACTTTTCTGTATTTCAGGTGATCTACATTAAATTTACATGTTCACAAAATTTTGTGTCTGGGACATTATACAGAAATATAGAGCTGATGCTCAGGCTTCCAAAAGCACATGCAAAAGTGGTGATTTTTTTTGGGGGGTAATATTCAAAGCATAAACACAGATTAATATTCACATGTGCAGGAAAATCTATGAAATCCCTACCAATAATTACAGTCTCTGCTGATGATAACAATTCTGGGAGTAACAGTGAGTTTTGCACCTTGCCAATCTAAAAAGTATATGATTTTAAGTTTCACACTGAGATTCCCCTCCTAATATCCTGGTATCCAATTAGGAATCAAATCTAAAATTACCCTCTTTCAGTTTAAAGCCATTCCCTTTTCTCCTGTCACAAGGATCAGTTATGGTGGTCTCCAAGCTGTAGTTTGTGAAAAACAAAACAAATCCACGTTTCTTTCACCAGCAAAGGTTAATTCTTATCCAGTCTCAGATCCACACATGAGCTCCTCACTTCCACCATCATTTTTCCTGGCAATTTCTTTCAGAAACAGAGAAAGCAGCCAAAGGTGGTGGCAGCTTTTGGAGAAGCGTTCCAGCCATGGATCTTCTATCAGACAGGTATATCCCCTGTTTAATCTCAAATTGTAGAATATACACCTTTCACACAGGCCAGAAGTTTCAATTCACTTTTGTGGAGCAACTGCTCAGAGAGAGGACATGAAGGACCAAATCCTACATTTCTCCTGTGTTCTGAACCTTTAATGAAGGTGAGTTTTAGCCCTGCAAGGTTTGTGAGATCTGACTCTCTTCCGCTACAACTCTCTTGGTATTTCCACTTAAAAATTTTATTTTCAAGGCACCATAATTGTATGTAAAGTTTTTCTTGGATCTGAAAGACTAAAAGCCCTAACAAGTCAAAAGCTCAGCCTGGGAGAAACAATT
The DNA here is from genome assembly GCA_035583135.1 of Lophotriccus pileatus. Taxonomy (NCBI): domain Eukaryota; kingdom Metazoa; phylum Chordata; class Aves; order Passeriformes; family Tyrannidae; genus Lophotriccus; species Lophotriccus pileatus. The sequence goes on from JAWWES010000169.1 coordinate 34,792,051, forward strand.
GATCTGCATACAGATGGAAAGACGTCTTCAGAAGGGAAATCTGAGGGTTTGATACTTTTTTCATTCTTATCCGAAATTGCTTTGGTTTTGAACTCACATTTTATCAACTGCAGAATTCACTTCAGTGTAAACCTCATTGATTTCAGCCACGTTTTATTCCAGGGATAAATGTGATTTCATTATTCCATTACAAAGTACATTAAAAATAAAAGGCAGGTAGCAACTTTATCACTGAAGATGGGATTCATTCCATATGCGTAAGGGGGTTATTTTTTTTTCCTTCAAGAGGATTTTAATTTGGGTTTCTAACATATAGCCATGCATATATACAGCAGGCAAAGAAGCTATAGCCTGTCATTTCAATAAAACATGTATGAAAGCATCCCTAAGCACCTCCTGACATGTCAGGAATATATGGTGTAAGAGTGTGTCCATGTCAGCAGTGACAAGCTGAACCTTAATGGCTCTAAAACAGTCTTTATGGTTTACTGTACCAGTAATCCATTTTATAATGAGTGCTCAACTAGATACTACAGTTCTGTGAGTTTTCTCTGCCTTTTAACTCAGCCCAAGGTGCCTAAACGAGGGGAAAAAACCTCCAAATTGTGGGTGATCCTTCCAGAGGAGCGTTATGTGCTGAAATACTTATGCACGACAGATAAATTAAGAATAAGGCTTTACTCTAATCCTTAAGTTACCTTCTGTGGATTTTAAGACAGACCAGTATTGATGTTTTACTGTAGTTTGGGAGGAAGGTTTTAAATTTTATCAGGCTGGCACTGCTTTGGACTTAAAAAATGCAGGGAAGGGGAAGAGGTGCTGTACGCCCATGATGGACAACGCAGTGTTTAGAGTTGGAACAAAAGCAGAATATAGTATTTCCTATCATTATCTCACCCTGATCCTGCACTCTTATCCATGGGAAATAGCAGAGTTGCCAGCAAAGAACAGAGAATCTGTGGGTAAGGTGTAGCAGGAGTTGGAGCACCTTACTTGCATCAGTGTCCTGGGATAACTCATTGGAACACAGAGCTCTTTGCACACATAGAAACATGGAGGGGTTTAAGTTGAAAAGGACCTTAAGGACCATCTTGTTCCAACTCCCTGCCATGGGCAGGAGCACCTTCCACTAGGCCAGGTTGTTTCAAGCCCCATCAGACATGGTGTTGAACATTTCCAGGGGTGGGGCAGCCACAGCTTCTCTGGGCAACATGCGTTAAACGAGCTGTTGCTCTGTGTAGGGTCTGTAAGACGTCAGGAGTATTTTTTTAAAGAAAAGCAAAATAGGGTTCAGATTTCCAGGGAAATGAGGCTTTGACACTGGAATGTGCAACTGTAGGAATCCAGTCCTTGGATTGTTTGTCTGCTGAATGTCCAGCCCACAGAGGAATGGATTTTGGGGAACCTCTGTAGGGCTGCATGCAAGCACTGGGAGTCCAGTAAATTTCTGCCTTGGAGGCTGTAGCTCTGGTGAAGTCCATCTCCTCAGTCCCAGCCCGTGCTGGAGGGACCCCTGATGCATCCCTCCAGGTCCTCCCATTTTCCATCCTCAGGAACCCACGTCACCCTCGCCGCCATCCAGATGCACTCCCTGCTCACCACCTCTTTCCAAGCCCTACTTCACACAGATGCCTCCTCTGCATCATGCTCAGGGCACCCAAAAAGCAATCCCAGCTCCTCCAAGGGACACCCCTGGGCACTCCTGACCCTGGAAGACACTCCAGAGAAGGAGGCTGAGCATCCCTCCCTCAGGCAGGAGGTCCTGGGTGCCATGGGCAGCGGCTTGGGAGCGCCCAAGGGGGAGAGGGAAGGAAGCAACTAGAAACAGCCACTTAACATCTATTTAGAGCCTGGGAGCATTTGTGAAAGCCATCCCCATTACTGTTGAAAAGATGCAAATTTGGTGAAATAATCAGCTGTATGGCTGCAGGCTGTTTCTCAAGTACCCTGATTCCTTACAGGAGGGAAGGTATTAGTGTAAGACACACAGCAAGGCCAAGTTCATGTTGCTCAGAGGTAGCCCGGAACCAAACTCCACCAAGTGCTATAAAACAAGATTTGTTATCCTGGGAAGCATTGACAGTTCATCCAATAAAGCCCCAAAAAACAGAACCCTTAAGGCTGGTTGCAGGGGTGCAAAAAGCAGCGCTCCCAGGCATGTCTGGCTGAGGGAACTCGTGTTGGCTGCCCCACACAGCCCCTGCCCATCCCAGCCCGGGCACCCGGCAATTAAGGCCATCTCCTGGCATATCCTTTTCATCAAAAATCCCTTGATATGTTTAAGGATCCATTTATCTGCTGCAATAAAGAGCACAAAGCAATCCGTGTGCAGGGCTTTTTGTTTAAAGCTGGGGAACATCCGAGGAGGAGCTCTGCCTTAAAAATCCTTGGAAAACAGCAAAATGCATGGCTTAATGCAAGGTGTAATCTACTTCATGTCTCCAGGCATCCCTCTCTGCCACCTCCTCCACCTCCCTGCTTTAACTGGCTAAAGTTTGGGAAAAAATAATGATGTGTTTAAGAAAAGGATAAAATTCTACAGCAAATCCCTGTTCCCCTTGTATTTATTATTTTAAATATTGTACTAAGGAGCTTAAAATGCTGCAATGTTTAAACAATATATTTAATTTCAGGAGTATCAAATACATTTTTAAACCACTAGTGTCTTCAAGGTGAGCCTTCAGTCAAGTAGTTTAATCATTACAATTCCAGCTCTCCCTAAAATCAGTTTTTACAGCCAATGGCTTAAAATAACAGCTGGGAAACAAAAATGTATCCTCTAAACAAAAATGTATCCCCTCATCAGACACACCTTCAGCTGGGTTTGTGCTGTGCATACAGTGGGACAGGAGATAACAATGTAAGGCATCTTTTCAAATGTGGAAATATTTTCCTGTATGGCATAAGAAAAAAAAAACCCAACAGTTCAAGTGGCTTTTAGAGCAGAGTAATGGAATAAAGTGGAGTTGGAGAGGGTGTGTTTGTGTGCATGCCACAGTTCGTGCTACAGTATGCATCTTTATGTATTATGGATTCCTTTTTCTCACATTTTTCTCAGTGGACAGATATTGTGCTGTAGTTCTCGGAATACCTGAGAAAAACATTCCAACAAATTGCATTCCTTGTCTATACAGATGCTATAAGGAGCACAAAATAGGAGAGGAGAATCTTCATCATAGAAAGCCTTTTTTGATTCCTCCTCCCCCCCCCCAATCTTCTGTAACAACATAAAAGATACTGTTATGACAAGTACTCTGGTAGTTCATTCTTTCATTTATAATTTAACCACAGCCTATATAACCTAATCAGAAAAATGTGGAGCATGATTAGTACAACAATCGAATACAGTTGGGCTCCTTGAACAACTCAAAGAACAATGCAAAAGAAAGCAAAAAAAAAAAAAAAAAAAAAGAAAAAAGAAGAAGGAAAAAAAAAATCAAGGAAAACCATCGCAGGCATATCAGAAAATATGTGGTATTTCTTTAATATTTCATTTTAAACTACCTAATTGTGTTTTTAAGCTTCGGTTCCTGTAATTTTGCAAGATGAGGCATTCCAGTGAGAAAACATATGGTAAGGGATTTTTAAACCACATAGCTAGAGTGCATCATAGACTTATCTGCTGCTTTAGTGTCACAAAAATCCACCACTGAATTTATCCAGTCACCCATTAAAGAAAGAAAAGAATTAAAGGAAAAGGAGTTTAAAAATCCCCAAATGCTCCAACCCCCCCCCAAAAAACCCACTACTGGAAAGTGCCATCAGGTTCAAGGCAGGAGCTGGGTAAATCTGTGAGACTTCCCACGGCAGGAAAAGTGGCAATTAGCTGGATATTTTGGGATCCTGCCTAGCAAATATTGTACATGGTGGTGACAAACTGTCACGAGCAACAACTTGTACCAGCACCTTGGCTAAAATGAGCTTTAATGACCCTCGTGCCCGAGATTGAGGAGAACTTTCACATTGTGGCCCTTCCCAAAGCTTTCCCGAGGTGAAATCCAAGGGAGGTTTCAGCTCGGCATGTAGGAGCAGGCAAGGAGACATTTGCAGGGGAGACACTGAATCAGCACTTTATGAGCCTTTTCTGAGGGGATGTCAAGACATGAGAGAGACAAACTTTGACATTTGCATGTGGCAGGGAGAGCTGGGTGCTGGGAGGATGCTCCAGCTCCCAGGGATGCGGAGTCAGGCTGGGTGGAGGGTGCTGCTCCCACCCAGCTGCTTCTCCCAGATCTGCCTGGAGAGAGAAGGGTTTCCTTGAGCCCAGAGGTAAGAGGAGGACACGGTCAGGCTTGGCTGTGGGGGAATTTCAGGCGACGCCTGGAACAATGTCACTGCCGCGAACACCGAAGGAAATCACAATGCCTTGGCACTGACATCAAGTCCTCGGGTTCTGTGGGAAGTGGAGTTGAAAGGAACTTTTGGAGGCCGGTGGTTAACTCTTGGTGAGAAGGAGGGACGTGCCACCAACACCGAGCCAGACTGGATACGGGGTTTGGAATCGGGAGCTCCCAGTTATTTGTTCAAAGATGCTGAGACACAAATTATCCCCTTGCAAAACCTTCCCCTCACACCCACGAAAAGCCACGAGTGTCACTGTGTGTGTATCCACACAAGCTCCTGTCTCCTCATCCTGTTATTATCTAAAATTCACCTGGAATCAGGCTCTCCTGGCTTTTTTTTTCTTTCCTTTTTTTTTTCTTTCTGCTTATCTTGCTTTTAAAAGACAAACTCTTAACCCCTTGCACTTCAGGGATTCCCTTAAGGTTGGCTACATTTTCCCACCGGGAATTTCTAAGTGTAAGGACCGAGAAAAGCGTAAGGTGTTAATCTTGATAATTAGTGCACAAAACCAATTAGAGGGCCAAAAAACCTTAAGGCACAGAAAGTGATTTTTTTGTTTATTTGCTTACCTTATTAAGTTAAATATCTGTCTGAATTAATCACTAATGAACGTGAAGAAGGCTCAATAGCACCGGCTTAATGAACAGCAGTGTCAGATGCATTTTCCAGGGCACCAAATCACTGGGCAGAGGGAGCCAAGTCGCTCCTCAAAAATCACTTTTCTGCCCAATTTTCTGTTTGCGAAGCAGTAAATTATTTACATTTATTGTGCTGATTGAAGCACTTAAATAGTATGAATGGAGCCCAGGCAGGTTTTAAAAAATATAGAATCATTGCACAACCCTGCTGCTGGAAATTCACTTTGTTTTCCTGTGAAGGCTGCACCACCACCACCCCCCCCCCCCC
>JAWWES010000169.1:34802857-34807857 GCA_035583135.1 Lophotriccus pileatus
AAGAAAGAAAGAAAGAAAGAAAGAAAGAAAGAAAGAAAGAAAGAAAGAAAGAAAGAAAGAAAGAAAGAAAGAGAAAACTAGAGGAAGGAGGAAAAAGAAAGGATGGAAAGAAAGGGAGAAAGGAAGGAAGAAGGAAAAGGAGGAGAGCATGGCAATTTAGGATGTCACTAACAATAGTAAAATAGCTCAGCAAACAGTTCAATAAATGGTTCAATACTTGGGATACTATCCAAACAAAGACTCGCAGCCATTAATTTTAAAAAGTTCTGTGAATCTTCTTGGAGCAGTAAATATTTAATCATGGCAATATGTAAGCTGCCCTCTCATATTTTATCTCCTAACCAGGACTGGGTAGTGAACCTGCCTTTAATAACTTTGACCAAAGCAATATTTTGCCATTCCCCTCCTGCCAGGGAGTGATGGAGTGTGGCCAGACACGGGGTGCCCGTTGTTCCTCAGGGGGCTCAGCACCCCTCTGAGCGAGGAGGGGGACAAAAAGGGGAGGTTAACATTTTAAAAGAAAGTCTATTTCTGCAGGAAAATGCACTCTTTTTTTCTTTTTCTTTTTCTTTTTTTTTTCTTTTTTTTGAGAAAGGGAATCCAAACAAAATAAAATGTCATCCTGTGTGCCTGAAAGCTGCATCTCGGCAGTGCCTGCTCTTCCAAAGGCATGTACAGCAGTTAGGGATGTCATCTTTGGTCATAGTTAATAATTGACGAGGAGGCCTTGCAGGTCTCCAAAGCTTATACAACCCTACAATATTTATTTATTTTACCTTTTTCTTTTTTTTTTTTCTCCCCCTTTTTTTTTCTTTTTTTTTCCCCTTTCCACAGGAATCACCCACTGAGAACACGACTTTAAATTCCCGGAGTCCCCTTGGCAGGGAAATCAGGCGTCAGCAGCTCCCACGTCCATCCCCTGGGCATCAGGCACCTTCCAGCCCCTGGGGGGGGTGGGGAGGGCACTTCCATGCTCCCCCTCATCCCCCTGGAAACTTTGCTGCCGTAGCTCCAAGTTCTGCCGGCGTTCCCTTCGCTGCTCTATTTGTTATCCTAATAAAAGTTTCTTGGCTCTGCCATAAAGTTGTCACTTGAAAGGCACGTTATGAAACATGATGTGGTGGCGGGTGGGGTGAATATGGATAAAGGGGGTGGGGGCGGGTGGGGGGATTTAATAAAAGGTATTGAGGAATTAAGCCAGGCAGAGGCAATCTGCTGCATTCCAGCCTCGGGAAGGTCGGCTGCGAGGAAAATATTAATATTCCCTCTTAAGCCCCAATCCAGCAAGAGCTTCGCAGAGGGAAAACTTTGCCCCATGGAAACCCTGGGAGCTGAACTGAGCCCGGAGTCTGTTTCAGGATCCAGGCCTCGGATTTCAGGGGCAGGTGGCCTTCATCCTGCAGGCAGCATCTTCCCACCCCGCTGCTCTCCAGAGGGAGAACACTTGGAGAGGGAGGATGCTGCAAATCAGAAGGAAGGTGCGTGAGCAGAGCTGGGTGATGGAGTAGCTGCCTGGAGAGCCCGTTCCCGGGAAAGAAAGGAAAAGCAAAAATCATTCAGAAATCCTCTCTTAAAGCTCTTTTTTTTTTTTTTTTTTTTAATGAAGCAAAGTAACCAGATTTTGTAACGAATCCTTTTGTGTGGGTGCACAAACTTCTGAATGAAACGTGAATGCACGTTGTGCTGTTTTAAAAAAGCCCCTTCAAAAAAAGCTTGTAGGTCTGCAGGCTCCAGAAAAAAAATATCTTTAGGTTTGAAATGAGTGTTGTCATATATGAAGCAACATAATAAAACCCTGCGAGGCTTTCGCAGAGTCAGGAAAGTTCAGCCGTTAACCAAGTTAACATAAAAATTGCTCGAAAACACAGGAATAGTAATTTGGGGATAAGAAAGGAGGTAGAATTCATGTTATAAGTGCAAGTGATCTGGAAATAGCTGTTTGTCTTGGACATTTGCAGGGAAGTGACATCATGCCGAGTGTCCATGGGGATATTAGTCCTGCATTTTTCAGTCCAGATTCTGGCACTAAAGTTGGCAAAATTAGACCATTTTGTTGAAGTGATCTTCGAGCCGCCCACCTCCAGCACACATTACAGCACACCTATGACATGACCCAAGAACAATGGGTGAAAAATGGGCTATAAAAACATGAATGGCCTGCTTCATATAAAGCAGATTTTATAGTGCAGGTGTGCCTTCATTTATCGATACTGTAAAGCAGTGAGATCATACTGGCAGTAAAACACAACATTTGTGAAACAACAACCACGAAAAAAAAAAAGAAAGAAAGAAAGAAGAAATTCTATTAATTAAAAAATGTAATGGCGCTGATAAAAACTCAACGGGGTGTTTTAGAAATATATTTGATATTTTGTCATCAGATGCTTTACATCAGCTCGCAGAGAATTCAGCCAGCTCTGAGAAAGGATATCTGGAAAGGAGAAAAAAAAAAATACTTAATTGAACTGTAAAACTATATCCCACATTTAGGAAAAACCAGGCATGTAAAAATATCTATTTAATAAGTGCCGTTTAAGTTGTTAAAGCTGGTGGAGGGTTTGGTTTTTTTTTTTCTTTCCTTCACCCATTAGGATATGAATGGGAAAAATTATGAATAGGAAATCCTGCTGGAGTTTTTATTGCCTATTTCCTTTCGGGAAGATGGCATTGTTCCTCTTTTAAAAAAGGGAAGGGGCGTAAAATAAGCCCAGGCATATGACAGACATCCTTCAAAGCTGGGATGGCAGGAGTGTGTTGTTCTGTATTTTTGTTACTCACAAGGCAAAGGCTGTTCTATTTTTAAGCAGGGCTGTGCTGCTGTGGACTTTTCCCTTCCCTTGAAAGGGGTTTTGGCATAATGTTGTTTTGATTAAGGCAGATTTCTGTTCTATTCTATTTAGGTTTTTTTGGTTTGGTTTGGTTTGTTGTTTTTTTTTTTTTTTATTCCAGCACAATGCAGAAGCAAGGGATTTTTGGGGTTGTTTATTTTACTGTTGTTGTTGAGTTTTTCCTTTTTATTATTATTAAATCTCATTCCAGGACAGAGAATAAAATTTTTCACCCCACATCAACAGCTCCAAAAATCCTTACCTGTGCAGCAGCTTTGGCTACGTCCACCTGTCGAGCTGCATTTTCAAGGGGTTTTAGGATCTTCACTCTCTTGGTTATTTTTTTGGGACTGGGGGAAAAAAAAAATAAATTAAAGATCTGACAAATTTCCTTGGCAAAGGTCTCACCCTCCAAAGACTTGTTTGGTTAAATCACCCTTAGCTGAGTAAGGGGAGGGAAGGGATGTGCCGCCTTTCACCCCACACAGCGGTGACCCCAAAACATAATTGGGAGTTTTGCTGGAGCACTGAAAAAGTGGGGGAACCCCCTTGGACACAGCCTGGGGGCTCCTGCCTGACCAGATGACCCTCACCTGGGGATTGTCCTCACCCTCTGCCTTCACCCCCCCCTTAGTGTCTCCCCCTCCCCAACTGCCACTGTTCCAGCTTGTGTCATCATGTTCAGCACAGATGTTTCAGCAGCTGTACATGTTGAGCAGGTTTGAAAAGATTTTTTTCCCCCTAAGATATTCTTTTCCCTGATATTTTTTCTGAAGATATTTTTCCTCTAATATTTCTTTTTTTCGTAAGATTTTTTTTCCTTATATTTTTAGTTAAGATTTTATTTCTAAGATTTTTTTTTCTTAATAGCTTTTTTTCTTGTCTGACACATCTCCTGGACTGATAGCAATTGCCAACCACTGCAATGGGATGTGGGACCTCAGTGACCTACACCATAGACAGAGCTTCCTCACTCCCCATCTATCCATAAATTCATTGATTTTCCCTGTTTTTTTATTTTGCTGTGCCTGAGCAGTGGGTTTGTTGTGTTCCTGACTCAGTGGCTGGAGCACTAATTTTTTAATTAGTTTTGGGGAGCTACCTCCCACCAAGCACCATAACTATTTCCCAGATGTAGTAAAGTCATGGAGATTCCTGGAATAATGTCTCCAGCAACCTGCTGAAGTTGAGCAGCTGAACAACGTTCTGCTTGCTCTATTTGACTTTCTTCAGGAGGTACATTGGTGATTGGAGTCATAACCAAAAAAAACCCAAAACATAAAAAGAGATGAAATCCTATGAATTCCACAAGATGTTGATATTCCCAACCCCAGGCACTGGTTGTCTTTTGGGATGGCTGAAGGCTCTGGTACAAGAGCAGTTAGATAAATGATCTGTACAGCGACTGTTTTGTTTAATTACTTTTTTAATGTCATTTTTCTTGTGTCACAATACACAATACTCTTCCTCTTCCAGTGATTGAACGTACGGAATTTATCCTGAAGATTCCCAGGAAGGATCCTATTTATACAAGCAGGGACATTTCAGGGGCTGTGCCATGACTTATTGCTGAGCCTGGCTGCCAGTTCTTAAGTATCTTGTTTTTCTTTTTTGTCCTTTATGTACGAGCTGATTCTTATTTACCTTTAATAATTCAATAAGTGGGGCAGGAAATGAAGTGGCTTTGGATGCTAACTGGCCCCACCACTTGGTTTTTGGATGCTGGCAACAAGTGCTTGCAACCCTGTGGGAGCCAGCAGGGATAGCAGAGCTGCCTGGCTCCCTTCAGCACTTGGCCAAGCCCCACCAGCCATCTTGCTGTCCCAAAAGCTTCCCAGTTTCCCTGATTTACTGGAAGGTCATTCAGGTTTCTTTGATGACTCGGAAATCAGCGTTCCTGGCTCACAAGGGGAAGCCAAAAAGGGGGTTTGCTCTGCGTTTGTGCTGTCCCATCCCAAACCAGAGACAGCCAGGGCTCATGTCATGTGGGCAACTCTGCACAGTCCAAAAACAGCACCCAAGGGGGCTTCCACTGCTTTGGTGCCCTGGCATTCCCTGCTCCTCTGTCCCCCAACGAAGGAACTGGAGAAGGGGTGGTGGCATCACCTCCACATCTGCTGGAGCTTCCCTTTCACAGGATGAATTTGTGGCTGTTGAGGGGGCTGTGTGAGC
>JAWWES010000169.1:34812857-34861672 GCA_035583135.1 Lophotriccus pileatus
CATACATCACAGGCGGCAGTGTCAGAAGATTAGCAAACAGCATCCTTTGTAAAAGCTTGATTTATCTGTCCTCCCTCTGTCCCATCCTCACCCCCCTCTCCCTCCACATCCACAGCAAAACAAGGTCGGTTTGCAAAAGGATCTTATATCAATAACCTTAAAATGGAATTAAAATATTGCACAACATCTCCATGGCAGAATTGCTTCAACCATGTTCCCGTAATTAATCCGGAATTACAAATACAGCAGCAAACCAGAGCAGAACTAACAAGTAAATAAATTCTTCCATGTCTCCCAGATGGACCAAATCCCGGCGTGAGCTGCGTGATGTGCTGGTGTTGCTGCCGTGTCCTCCCCACGTCACAGGCAGAGGGGAAAATGAGGAGAGGACTGATGGAAGCAGCCTCTGGCTTTGAGTCATGGTCAATTTTAGGTTTTTGTTAGTGGATATGTTATTTTTAATTTACAAATTGTTTTTTAATATCATTAGCAAATATGTCACTTTTTAGTTGTCGAGCCTGATCTTTTAATTTTTTTTAGTAGTGGAAATGTCATAATTTTTTGTTTTCAGATATTACCTTTGATTTTTTTGTTAGCAGATATGCCTCTTTCTTATTTTCAAACGTGATCTTTTTAACTTTTATTAGCAGCTATTCCATTTTTTTGTTTTCCAATATGATCACCTCACTGTTATGTGAAGCATTAGGACAGCAATAACACTTTTAGCCGAAAACAGGGCCAAAGTCACCGAAGAATTTTGTGGAGCACCTTATTTAATTACAGATTTCATCCTGCAACACAGAACTTTCATATAGAGCAAAGCCCTCTGTAGCACCTTCTTTCCCCAACGTCTACAGAGTCTCATTTTCAGCTCTCGCCTTCCCTTTCGGAGCACTAATGCCCATTAATATCCAGCAAGCGTCAGTTGTATCCAAAGTTTCAGGCTATTAAATCAATGAAAAATATATTGGATTTAATATGTTTGGCTTAGGAAATTTGTTTTGTCTGCTGCAGCCTAGTGCAGCTTGTTCTGAGCTTACCTCTGTTTGAATTAGAGGGTCTCGGCTCATGTGCAGCTCAGACATTGGCCCATAAGACCGTGAAGCGTAGCTGATTTTTGGAGAAACTACTAAGTAGTTTCTATAGTGATAATGATGTACTATGTGCACCTATTGGGAATATATAAAATTAGAGAGAATTTCTGTTTGCTTTGGTCCTCTTTCTAGAATAATTACAGGAACTGCCATTCATTCCCATTCTGTTACCCTGATTATTCTAGAATAACCTGGTTATTAAGGTTTAGGCGTGTTTAAGAACATACTGCAAAGTGACAACTTGTCATGTTGGTATTATCAATACTTTACAATTTCCATATTAGTGACCCAATTTTCTCAAGATTCCTGAGTGTTTAATTTGGTGGGGAGAAGGAGGGAGGGGAGTAAATGATGCCTCTCCCTTTTCTCTATTCAAAGTAACCTTAATTTTCTGTTTCTGAACAGAAACCTTCCCCTTAGCAACTAAAAAAAAAGAGTCAGAATTAAATCTAAACACATTCTCAGGTTGGAAATCCTTCTGCTTTTATCACATGTGGTGGGGAACACTTTTAATTTTCCCCCTGCCCGTGGCAGAAGGGCTAAATTCAGCGAATTATATAAACCAGAAGTGCTGAGTGGCCAAGCCCAAAGCTGTTTCCTAGAATAGCACTTTACAGCCTTAAAAATCCACCATGTTAATGAAATATATTACCTTAAATACCACTTTCCTGCTGAGGCAAGATATCCTCCATGGGGCAGGTGTATAATAGCAGGTATTTTCACTGTTATTTGGAATTTCCTTGGCTATGAGGAATTTCTCCTGTGGAAGGACTGAAGTTTCACCAAAGGAAGCACAGCAAAGGCTCTGTGCTGGTGAAGGTGCCTATAAAGCTGTCCAGAAACACACTTAGCTGACGTACTGACAGATTGTGCAATTTTCCTGTGGTAATTACTCAATGGTTCAGCAAATGGTAACTAAATCCTTTAGAAATCAAAATGTCTAATTGCAAACGCACATATGGCATCGCCCCATCCATTCCACAGAAGGTAATGGAACAAGCACACCCAAACCTTCCCTTAATTCCCGCAGCTCAGAAGCCACCAGTGACACAAAAGAGTTGTCATTTGAAAGAATATATGGGGAAACAAGATGAAATAAAAGAGCCTTTGGAAATCCTGGTGTGCTACACACAAAGCTGGGGTGCAAAAGCAAGATCAAGCAAATTTTGTCAATAAGGGGGGGGGGGGGGAAGTGTTGCTGCTCTGGTATTTATATAAAAACCTCTTTACTGCCACTAATGGGCCAAAATTGTAAAGATGGGTTCAATGTTTGGTCTTCCCGTGTGGATACAGACACATGGGGTTCACAGCACAGGTAGTTTCTAGGTTACACTGTGCCAGGGGAGCACGTAGGATTACTGGGCAACAGCTTGTTCATGTCGGGTCTGCTGGATCCCATGACCGTGGGGGATATGTTCCCCAAGCCCCCTGGTGAGCACCAAATCCTGGTGGCTGAGCAGGAGAGCAGGGAAAGGGCCTTGCCCACCCCACCCCAACCCAGCTGCCACCAACCTGCACAGTGAAGGAGGATCCAGGCAGGAAAATGAGGTGCAGGACTTTGTCCAAGGATATTGCTTGGTGTAAACAATGGTGGCAGATGATGCTGTGGGAGGAGAGGAGAGAAAATCAGACCCTTGCATCTCCTTAAAGCCAGAAACTGGGGACATCATGCTTAAACCAGGATTTAAGGTAAAGTCCTTGGTCCTTTTTTGCCCCTGCTGGGGAGCTCAAAGTCAGGAAACCCAAAAGAAACCCAAAAGAAACCCAAAAGATCAACACTCCTTTGGGAGGGATAAATGATTATTTTATTTATGTTTATCTTAGAATTACTTCACAGGAAGAATTCCTGAAATGTGACCTGTATGTATTTCCATCCATCCGACCATTCCAGCAGCTTTTAAGGTTAGAAGCTTTACACAGTCAGAAGCAGGCAAACATCCCCTTCTTATTTTGAAAAATACCTTCAGTTCCAAACTTTCAGATATCTTTAATGCAGGAAGGTTACACTGAATTAACCATTAATTAAGGTTTCTGAGCCAGCTTCAGCCCCTTTTTCTAGAAGACACAGTCATATGTTCTACCTTTTATAATAACTAGGCTGAAAGCCTGCATCACTTACCTCTCTTCTTCTCCAAAGAAACCCAACCCCCCATCATTGTGACTCTCCTCGGGATTAGGAGTTCTTCTTTTTATTTCTTGCTATTAATGTTTAGAAACTATGAGGGTGTATGATTAATGCAGGTAGAGTGACTTTGATATAGGACAAAGTAGCATTAATTGTATGATATACATTATTTTTAAAACAACTACATTGTCTTCATCTTGCATAATTATCTCTTTGTTGCTGTTAATCAGGATTTCCCAAAGTGGCACACAATAAAAAGCATTAAGGTTTATGTCAGCAGATCCAAATCTGGAATCAAATCTATCTGTACCATCAGGTGCCCATTAGGCCAGTGGAATTGCACATTAAAGACACTCAGACATTACAGACGGTTTTCTCTTGCAGTAACAGGGAGAAAGGAGAAATTGGAGCTCTGAAAATGTGTGTAGGAAAAGACAGTTCCTGCCCAATCCATTACAGAGAAATGAAGAGAGGGAAAAGAGATGAAATACTCACCCCTTGACATTTTTGAGCAGTGCCTTTGCAAATTCTCAGAATATCCTGCCAGCATAAAAACATCCTCCAGAGTTTTCTCACTCAAATTTTAGCCACAACATTGCTCTCTGGGAAATGGTAAAATACAGAAGTTGGGCACTGCTGCATGAAAGGGGCTTCCAGAGGGGCAGGATGAGTCTCATTCCAGCACAGGTCCCAGCCAGGGGCAGAGCCAAGGCCAAGGCATGCAGAAAACCATCAAATCATTAAGGCAGCCAGAGGAGCTGCTGCTCCAGGGCCAAGACCCATTTCCTAGAAGAAGAATGGACAACTGGACACAGGCATCCATGTGGGGTTGTTGTGTAAGATGAGAGTAAAAAGATCACCAAATATAAAATTGAAGTGGCTTTATGGCAAAATTTTTTCGTGTCCTCTATGTTCATGGTGGAGCTAGCTGGGAATTTTTTCCAAGAAACCTACTTAAGGTGATAGAAACACACAAGCTTTAAGCTTTCCTTTCCCTCCTCTTTTCCCCCCACCTTTTCCTTTTTTCTTTCTTTCCTTCTCTTTGTTTCTTTCTAAGAAAAGATAAAAGGAATTACAAGGGGCACGCCTTGCCATCTGCCTCTCCAATTCCCACCTCACCTGCCTGTCCCTCCCATGAGAAACTGTTGATGGGGTGGAAGGATAATCCCAGTGACCACTTCCATCACTTCAGCCACATGAACTCCCTGCAATCTGGGCTGTGCTTCTCTTGAAGTGAACAGGAGGAGGAAGGACCAAGGGTTGGCTCTTGTCCTTCTGCAGATGTTCTGCAGACACAGAGGGCACACGAGGAGGGTGCAACACGCAGTGAGGCAGGGCAAGGGCGCGACCCAAGCAGGGCTGAGACAAGGAGAGGGGCTTTCAGAAAAGCGGGAAGGCACATCAGGCCAGAGGAGAAAATGAGCCTGGAGCAGTGAAGTAAGAATGATAATACCAAGCACTTATGTTCAAAGCACTGTACAAATATTAATTAATTAATCCTCAAAGCCCGCTCTGGAGTAGATAAGCAAGTGTTATTATCCCCTTCTTGACGAGGAGTCGGAGGCAGCAAGGTTAAGTGTCACGTCCAAGGCTGCAGGGAAAGGCTTCAGAGAGTGTTTTTAAGGGCATAAACACTCCAAACCCAGCCCTGTGCTTATCCAGGAGTTGGAGTCATGCTGGCAGCAAAGAGGAAGGGTCTGAAGAAGAGCCACCATGGCAGAGAAAGCCTAAACAGTTCTGCAATCACCTTATAACAGTTTTCACTCTCAGCACTCACAGTCTGGAACAGCCCTTTAACCTGGCCAGAGGTGACCTGGTAGGAGATCAGGAGGAGGGTTAGGTGTGTCTTTGGGTCCTATTTGGCAGCTCCCAAACACCACCTCTCCTTGCTGTCACCTTGAGCATGTTCAGTTCCTCTGTGACACTGTGACATGTTTGTCACTTGATTAAAGATAAACCAGGAAGGAAAATAAATAAATACATAAAGTTGATTTGATAACGAATTAAAGAAGAGGCTAATTCTGACGTGACCATGATGCTTTCAAGGCTGTGGCCCCAAAAGAGGGAGCTCCACCATCTAGGGAAGCATAAGTACTGTGTTTCTCACGAAATTCCAACCACCTTGTGCAGGTTTCCCAGCAGAAAATCAATTCTTGAGTGTTTTCCATCTGAAAGAAAAGAGGAAGAAGGGGTCTTTCTGGAACCTGACCCAGAAATTAAGTAACAATGGATCAAGGAACTCCAGTTTGACCCACTCCCCCTGAAAAAGGCTCCAGTTGGAAATGTTTCAGGTTTTGGCCAATCCTTCAAAAGTAATGAATATTTAGAAAAGTGTATAGAAAGAGGAGACAGGGAATATGCAGCCAGGAAAACACTTTTCTCGCAAAAAAAAGAGAAGAGTTTATAGGTCAAAGGTGTTTACTGTTCACAATATGGATTAGAGGGGGATTTCAGTGTATTCTGGAGGGATCTGGGGGGAGGGAGCAGGGAAAGGAATTGCCTATAGTGTGCATTTGTTGCTCCAGTTCCTGTACTGACAGCAAAGGAGCTTTGATTGTAAGATGAATTGTGGAGCATGAGCTGTGGTTCTGTTTTTGGACATTGGAATTTTCACCAGCACTTTTGACTTCAGGGAGATCTTTCAGAGATGAGAAAAGTGAGGTGGGTGTAGAGCTGCCAGAAACAATAACAGGAACATTTGCCAATTAATCTATCACAGACTGTAGCACCACTTACCTTTTACCCTTCCAATTCTAAAGAGTTACTGTACGGTTCAAATATCAAATTTTTACTGGATACAGCAAAAGACTGAGGGGATGCAGGGGTAAAAAAGGGACATATCAACATCAGGACAATGCTTCTAATTTCCTGTACAGCTTGCAATATACATGACCTTCAGTAAATCTGGTCACTATTTCCCCAATACTCCTTTTAAATACATATTTGCATTACCCTTTCTCAGACCATCTTCCCCACACTCATTGGAGTGTCCTGCACAAGCACCCAGAAAGCCCATCCTGAAACCCAGTTTTTTGTAGTAAACTTGGGATGGAAAGTCTTCTAACTTATTCTTTAACCCTATCCTCCATTTTCCTTAGCATTCATAAACACAGGCAAAGATGTGTTTCCAGTTTTAACGAGCCATTTATAACTAATTACTGAAGCTTATTAAGCACAGCTTTGGCTTAGACATTTTATCCCTACCTTTTCTCTACAGTATTCACCAAAATTTGGCTTCCTAAGAGGAACTAATTGAATTTCATGGTTTACACATTGCTTGCACACTCTCTTTAATCCTCAGCTCTACTTTTTCTCTTACAGATTGTCCCAGAAGAAAGCCAAAACATTAACTTTGTATTTATTGTGTAAATAAGGGTATTTTTAAAAATTCTATCTCCAGGCACACACGCACACTGGGTTGGAGCCTCTTCTAATTCTTCAGTGCTCTGGTGCAACTTCATTAAATCAGCAGCCACACAACAGTGTGGAAACTAAAGTGAGATCTTCTAGGGGTGATTATGGACAAACAGCATCAGATCTGCCAGATATTTGTGGGCTTTCAGGGAAATTGGCTTCACCTAAAGATTCAGCTCTTCTGTCCCTCTGTGATGGGCACTGGTGAGGCTCCACCTTGAGTGCTGTGTCCAGTTCTGGGCCCCTCATGACAAGAAGGGCATTGAGGGGCTGGAGCATGACCAGGGAAGGGAACGGAGCTGGGGAAGGGTTTGGGGCACCAGGAGCAGCTGAGGGAGCTGGGGGGGCTCAGCCTGGAGAAAAGGAGGATCAGGGGGGACCTTCTCACTCTCTGCAACTCCCTGACAGGAGGGGGGAGCTGGGGAGGATCTGGCTCTGCTCCCAGGGAACAAGGGACAGGACAAAAGGGAATGGCCTCAAGTTGTGCCAGGGGAGGTTCAAGTTGGACATGAGGAGGAATTTCTTCCTGGAAAGGGTGATCAGGCATTGGATCAGGCATTGGATCAGGCATTGGCTGCCCAGGGAGGTGCTGGAGTCCCCATCCCTGCAGGTGTCCAAGGAAGGACTGGACATGGCACTCAGTGCTCCGGGCTGGGTGACAAGATGGGGATCAGTCACAGGGTGAGTTTGATGATCTCAGAGGTCTTTTCCAACCTGAATGATTCTGGAGTTCTGTGATTTCTTTTTTTTTGTAGCAACATTTGGCTGAGTTAACAGTTCAGTACACTTTGGGAAGCTTTCCTCCTCTGGCTCCTTGAAGAAGTTGTCAGGTCCTACCGACATCTCTGTAACTGGAGGCAGCATCTCCTCCAAAAACTGGAGGGAGTCCTGGGCCTGATGATGTCAAAGAGAATTTGTCTTTAATATCAGCATAATCGATATTTTACCTTAAACTTGTGCCCTTGTAAGCACTTCTTTAACATCTGGTTTAGCACCTGGCATTGTCAGGGCAAAACCCCGTCTAAGCAATGGTGCAAACACAACAGCTATTACATAAAATGTGAATGTTTTTCTGTCATGAAACACGCAGTTTGTACTTGCAAGTGTATTTTTAAGGCACGGTGAGGGAAGGCACAAGCTGCAGTCCGGTTGTTTAAAGGAATAGCGGCACAAGGAGGAATATTTCCAGGTAAGTTTTTAATAAATGTGTGTGTGCAGTGAAACAGTTCCAGCCCAAGGCATTTTTAGCAAGTCACAGCAGAGTGCTGCTTGATCTTTACCACGACATTTCCTACAGAAACAGTGTGAGGAAGCTGGCCCGGATTTTCCAGAGGGGCTGAGGGATGGAGGTGACCTACTGAAAAGTTCAAGTAACAATTTCCAACACAAATGGAAACTTTTCCAGTGTTCTTCCTCTCTTTTGTTGACTGCACCTTAAAGGCCAGAAAAAGGGGTCCCCAAATGGATGAATGATAACAAAAAGCCATCTAGGGTTCACATTATTTGAAATTTTGAGGAAAAAAATGTCAAAAGAAACAACCCTCTCTTCAGTGATAACACAGCTCAAGCCACAAAATCATAGCCTAGAATTAACTTCTGCAAACAACAATATATTTGGGTTAATGTTATATTTTGAGAACACAGCCTGTGGGCTGCTGTTGTGCAAATCAGCCTTCCCAGTGCAAATAAAAGTCAAAAAAATAGTCTCAAAAATCTTAAAAAACACAAAACAAAAAAACAAAACCGCAAAATAACATTTTTCTTTTCCATCCAGCCCTGTCTGAATAGCTGAGATGCACCACAATTATTAAATAAATGTCAAAGCAAGCAAAAAAAAGCTGAAGCAGCTACTCAGGGCTGGGAAAAATCAGCACTTCCAGTTAGATCTTGGCAGAGGTGGAAGCTGCAGAAGCTGAAATCTCAAAGGAGGGACTCTCAGGTTACCACAGAGCTGGGAAGTTCCTACCAATCCCACCTCCAGTAAAAGACTTACATAGGATTCCAGTGCATGGGGCTTGTTTTTGCCATCTGCCTTTGGGTGATTTGCATCCAAAGTGGTTGCCAAAACAAATAAACAGATTAAAAAAAAAAAGGGAAAAAATATTCCATTGCTTTCAATTCTATGAAAACTGTGACTGAGGCAATGGAAGAAGTTGCCCAGAGAAAAGCTGGAGAGTAAAAACTGATCAACTTTAAGTTTACTCCCCATGCTTGTGTTATAATAAACAGCAAAATATGCAGGGAGTGCACTGCTAAATTTGGGTCCTGTGCTACAATTTTTTCCCCTCCATAAATTGGTCTAAGGTTGATTTAAATAATATACTTGAAAAACACATAATTGAACACACTTTATTTAAAATCCTATGTTATAAATATATTTGGATACATTTTGAAAGCTACAAATGAAATATCCCTTCATCTGTACTTAGAGTCTTAAAATCAGTTTGGGGTAGGCAAAAATGATGATACCTAATCTGCTCACTCAATATCAATTCTACCTCTGGAGAAAAAAAAACCAAGGTGTTTGCACTGAGAAGTGTTGCAGAGAAGCAGAGAGAAATGTTCCTTGGAATACTTTTTGAGGTACCACATATAATCATGGAATGTTTGAGTTGGAAGGGGCTCTAAAGATCATTTAGTTCTGACCCCCCTGCCATGAGCAGGGACACTTTCCAGTAGACCAGGCTCTGTGCAACCTGGTCTTGGACACTTCCAGGGATGGGGCAGCCACAAATTCTCTTGGAAAAACACCTCTAGCTGAGAGAAGTGTGGACTCAGCAGTCAGGAACAACACCAAACCCAATAATTCTTGTTATAAGACAGATTTTATGATTTTAAATGCCATAACAAACTCAAGGGACAGCACCCTGCCAGGTGCTGGAGAGCATCCCCTGGCAAGGATTCATTGCTTACCATGCACTGGGAGCCAAGGAATGGGGCTCTGCTCATCCAGGACATGGAGAGTTTGCTTGATCCTTGGAGATGTAGGGATAGAAACATCTCTGCTCTGTTTCCTTCTTTTTCAACTCCCATCTTTGGTATAGTTACAGAAACAGAATGAAATAAAATGGTGCAAGAAGGTAATAAAAAGGCAATTTTGCTTCCTGATGGCAAAAGGCCAGAAAGTGCTGCCCATTCAGACCTGTCTTGTCTGCTCCTGTAGGACAAGACAGACTTAGGGAGGATAAAATGGTCACCAAAGCTCTTCCTAGAGGTGGAAAAGGATAGGCTAGGGTAGCTTTTTTAGGGTAGACTAGAAAGCTTAGAAAATCATAATTTTCACTGATTTAAACCCACTATATTAAAAAGATAATTAAATAAAGCAACTAAATATTCTGATATAATTTCTTCTATCCCTAAGAACAAAAAGAGAATTAAAAAAAAAACAAACCAACCAAACTCACCAACCAAACAACAACAAGAAAAATCAAGCTGGGCTTAATTGCTGCTTTATACCCAAGTCCTAATGAAACCCAGAGGAAGGCATTAAGAAGGGGAGAGAGGCAGTTCAGGAGCAGCTTTGGGCCCCTTCCCCCTCCTTCCCCCCACCCTCCCCTGCACAAGGTGTGTGACATGATCCCAGTTTTGTAGGAATGAGAGAGAAAAGGCTTTTTTTAAAGCAGCTTTGCAGCACTCAGGGATTGCTGATACCAGTATCCTCCTCGAAAGCTCCGCCGCGTCCCCCCTTCGCCAAGGCAACCTTTCATTAATTTAGAAAGTATGAGCTCATTAAGCAATTCTGCTCCAAAGTTCCTGGAGTTGAAAAGCCAGGGAATTTCCCCAGGTTCTCAAAACCTTTTGTCACAAAAGAAAAAAAAAAAAAAAAAAGCCAAGTTGCTCCATATTCCTCTTTAAACAAATAAGGTTAGCTACCCTTTTGCCATTCACAATTCAACATTCCCACTAAATTAATTTTTCCAAAAGTAATTCAAATAAAAGCTTTGCTGCTGCTACCCTTTTCAGAGCTGCAAGATTGAATAAGGCATCTGAATAAAATTGTGTATTACAGCCTTCTTTAATATTTAAGCATGACATTCATTGATTTGTTTCTTGTTTTCTGCAAACCTTGACAACATGATAAAATAAATCATAAGAAGAAAATATAGTGGTAACATCTTTTATGGACTTCACATAGTCATCAATCTCAAGCTGTGAGTGAATTATCAGTGCAGCAAAAAGATCTATGTTTTAAGAGCTCCAATAGCACACTAGCTAGAGGTTTTTCACAAGCAAACTCAAGGCGAGTGACTGATAAGCATCATTATTGTTTTCTGAGAGTCTAGTTTATAGTGTGTTGTGGAGGTGTTGGCATATATGTTTCAGAAGGAAAGGTTTGATCAATTCTAAGTAGACATCTACTAACATATAAAAAATATAACAAGGGTTCCTGCTGAGCAGTATTAAAGTACCTATTGCACCATGTCAGCATGACAGGCCCCATGTTGTGTTTTTGATTATATTTAATATAGAATTAACCTTTCTTAATGTAACATATTGTGCATGCAACGGGAGTGAAAAATATTTATTTTGACCAAAAAAAAAAAAAAATCCAAATAACATCCTTATTTAGGTTTTAAGGAATACTCCTTTATTTTCAATTTGTAAAACTTCTCGTCGTAAAATTGTCGTGGCCCCGAACTGACAGGAAGGAATAAAAGCTTTTTTTTTCCCCTGTGGTTTGTGAGCTATGGAGAGAAGAAGCCACTGGGGGCATTGGGAGCAGCTGGGAACAACCATGGGGCAGAAAACAGGGTATTTCAGCAAAATTCAAGGAGACATCCCGTTGGAAATACCAGAAAGACTCCAGCACTCTCCGTGCTGGTGGTTTCAGGGGTCAGCCCGTTGATAGGGATGCACATACGCAAAAATGGAATCCTTCTGAAATAATAGGACTGAGGGGATGGTCTGGAGTGATCAAAGGCTGCGAGGAGAAATGTGGAATTAATTAGATGGGGTAAAGCCACTGACACTGCTGCATAATAAGGTGATGGAAAGGTATCATCGTTTTGCCATGAAAAATGCCCCTCCCGAAAGTAACTCTTTCAACAGACTTACAAATGTTTTATATCTGGTAAATGGGCTAATGAAAGCTTTAGGTTTAGAAAGCAGCAGCCTAGGGATTGTAAGAGTAAATATTAAGATGTTTTCTGACAAGCTGAATATATGTGGTTTCCCACAAAATCCCACAGTGCTTTGCACTCCATAAATATCACTCCTCTTCCCTCACAACTTTTACTATATGAAATATGAAGCCGCCGTCCACTAAAACATCGCTGTACTTTGCTTGGGCTCCAATCTCAGGCACACATTTATTTACATAGGTTGAACAGCATTCATCACCCCCGTAATTAATGCAGTCAGTCACGAGGGTGTGAAGTAGTTCCTTTGCCATCCCATGGCAAAGCAGGACACTGGACTTTTCACACAAACGAGAGCGCTGAAATCCCCTCAGTTAAAAGAAAAAAAAAAAATCAACTTTTAGAGGCCTTTGTAGCTTTGTGTTGACTGGAGGTTGACAAATTCACTGGGCCAAATCTTCAAAGTAATTTGCAGGTAATATAACAGCTAAGTGGTGTCTAGTGGGCTGAGGATTTGGTCAGGTAGGGACGCTCTGAATTATTTATATTCCAGGGTGAAATCGCTGTTTCTTTAGGGCTTAGTTCTGTGGGCTCTGTCTGGGTGATGCTGTGGACTGGAAAAGGAGACACAATTACTTCCTCCATGTGAAATGTTTAATTTCAATACCAGCTTTTAGCTACCAAGATTCTATTAAAATTATGAGAGTGGCAGAAAATGGAGAAAGGAGGAATATGGGCAACACCAGCACCTCATCAAGTGGTGATTCAGTGAATAGGCTGGAGAAGACCCATAAAAAGAGGTAAATATTATTTATATCCATTTTCTTCTTCTGTTGAAATAGCTGTCTGAAAGTTAAGCTTGAAGCAGAGCTCTGGCTCGCTCTCCTCAGGTTATCAGAGCAAGGCCTGCTCAGTAGCAAAATTCACAATCTCCAATGACATCCAAGCTCTGCAAAACGCTTAACTTGGTAAGTGGGGAGATTTTCTTGTAAATTCAATTTTTCTTGTAATTCAATACCGCACCAGAGGTCTCACTTGATGGAAAAGAGGCTCTGTGCTCCTGGAGTGTTTTACAAATATGTAAATATTATACCTAAGCTGCCCCTGCTAATTAAATATGGCACTTTACACAAGCATATTGTTTCCAGTCTCAATGTTCTGGCTTAAATCCATCATCAGTAATTACGTTGTGTCCTTTCAAATTCTTTGCTGCTTTAATTAGCTAAATTATTCTACTTCACTTCCTGTCCCAAACTTCCAGGCAGTGCTGGTGACCCGTCTCTGTGGCTCCTGGGTTGTGTCTGCAGTAGTGGCATCATCACTCATCTGTGGGGAGATGGAAACTCCACAGTGATCCCTGGCTCTGGAGTCCTGTCCCTGGATTATCGCAACTTACTTGAACACATAATAAGATTTTAAGCTTAAATATATATATATATATCTCTTACTTGTGTTTTTCAAAGCAATTTTATATCATCTCTGCTTTCCTCAAGTGTCTATAATTCATAATAAATGTAATTAATAGTGTTAAACCTGGAAAGTGCTTTGTTCCAAACTCCTATCATTCCTACTTTAGATAAAAGAAATAATGACCTCATAGAGGTAAGAAAAAAGGTCATTAAAACCACCAGACTAAGCAAAATAAATAAGGAATTAGTATCTGTTAAATCCAAAAATGCTTGACCAGAAGAGGACATGGGGCATTTCTGAAGATCCAAGACTGCTCAGAGCTCAAAATTATTAACTTGCAGATATTTGGATATTAAATTGATGGTTCTCAGGAATGTGTGACACTACCACAGATGAGAGAAACTTCTTCAACTCCAAGAGGATTTCTACTATTAATAAAGATAAAGTAGGGACAAGGTAGGAAGGGAGTGAGCTGCACTTTAATATACTTATCCTATGAATATTTCTATAAAATCTGTTCAAATTTTTTAGTGAAACAAAGTCCTGAATAGAAATGGAATACTTATTTTCAATACCAGCTTTTAGCTACCAAGATTCTATTAAAATTATGCTGGAGAAAAAAAAATTAAAGATATGTATCTTGCTAATAAAAATGCACTTTTGTGATGGATGTTGCAGAAGCAGAACCTCCTGTAAATTAGGTCACTTCGACAGTAAACCATCTCCTGAACTCCTTTGTGGGAATTATGTAGGAAACGGGTTTTCTTTTCAAATCTTAATATAAAACTGGGGAAAAGAACAAGCATTCTACCTTATTCACATTCATAAAAAAAAAATCATAATGTAGCATCAATATTCACTTAATAAAGAGACCATTTACACTGCTGGGCTACTGTTCTTTTGTTTGCCAGGGTTGGTTGTTTTTTTTTTTTTTAATCATATGGAAGAGTCGGTTCAGCAACATCTGTGACTTGTCAGTCATTTAATTAACCAAAGAAAAGCTAGCTATTCATTTTATTTCTGTATATGTTAATGCTAAAAACTAATAGAAAACAGCTAGTAAATTGTCCTCTGCATATATTGGACACAGCAACAATTACTCTGGCAGAGAAGATATAATAAAAGAGGAAATTTTAATAGTATTCTTATTCTATTTATTCTCAGGGGCTTCTGTTTCAAGGTACTGTAGAAATTAACAATTATTTCTTTTCATTGTTTTTGATGATCTTTTTCTATTATGGCCCTACCCGACTTCAAATAAAATATAATTTGAACTTTCGTTTTTGTATTAAATTTTCTGGGGCATCTTGAGATTTCCTTTCAGGTTGGTTATGGGGAGGTCCTGAGAAGGTTCAGAAAAATAAGCAGGAACTGTTTCTTTCAGACAGCTGGTTAAAGCATGTCAGTTATTAGTACGATCAAGATAACTCAGCTTAAACCGAGAACTTTCACATAATACAATAATTTACTTTTCCAGCGTTCATTTTATTGACAAATATGTCTTTCCCATATTTTCGGAATGTCTGTCATATGATATGTCTAAATACTTGCTATTGCTCCGCTATATAAAGCAATTAACTGACTTTATACAGCAAATTGTCAAAGGATTTCCCCCGAAAGCTTGGGGAAATCTAACATACGGAACTATTCTCCAATTTATTGACATGCTACGATGGTGAAAAAAAGTAGGACATCAATAAACAGCTTTAGCTGGAAAACTGGAATCTGATTATAAGTATTGGGAGCTGGAGACCAGAGCCTCAATTAAAATACATGGCATGGCTTTATTTTAAAATAGAAAGGTGCTATATTTTAATGTGGAAAAGGCAGGGCTAGGTGAAGTGTAGGAATGCAGCAATGTGGGGTTTTACATCCAAAATGTCCCATGGGTCTATCTGAACTGGAAGCAGGTTCGGCTCCTCATCCCAGATCATTCCTCTGGCTCTGGGAAGTGCAGGAAAAGTATCTTTAGGATTTAGTTCAGGGAGTGATCTTGTGTCTCTGTCAAGGGCAGAGTGATGGGGTGACAGGAAAGCTGGAGCACAGGTCGAGGTAAAACAGTTCAGGATTGGCCCTGGATGGACTTCTCACCTGTAAGGAAAAACCTTCTACTTACTGCAGAGCCCAAATACTTTAAAACAGCAGGTTTGGAAATTTTGGTCTGAGAAAAACAATCAAAGCCTAGCCATCTGGGTTTTATACAGCAGATATTGATTAGGATCAAAATAAACTCCATAAGAATGTAGATTAAATAGCTGAGTAAGTTGTGGAGCACTCGAAGGAATCTCCAAAAATAGTCTGAAATCTCATAATATAAGTATCAGAACCATAGGATTATTAAGATTGGAAAATACCTCCAAGATCAAGTCTAGCCTTTGAGGGAGTACCACCAAAAATTCAGGAACAGACTGAAAAATAAAGCAAATCACAGATTTTACAGGATTGACCAGGAAAAAAAAAAAAAAAGGATAAAATATTAGGAAATTAAAAAAAAAAAATAAAGAAAGATATATGTTTCAAGAAATTTTTTTATAAAGTGAAGGGTAATTTCTCTTCCTGAGTCGTAGATTCACTATTTTCTAGCAAAACAGCTTGTGCTGTGCCACTGGTGGTACCTCACCTACAGTGCTGAGAGGACAAGGAAGGGCTGCTGAGACTGGCTGGGAATAATTGTTTTGTTAACGAATTATCTGCCTACACACAGTTCTTACACCTGTGTAACTTGAGTTTTTCAACACCTTTTTCTGATCATTCCTTTTGTGTCACTGCTGATTTTTATGTTCATTTGTACCTTGCTTTTGTCTGCAGACTCTTTTGTTGAATTTTCGGGTTGGTTTGGATTCCACCAGCATGGAAGGAGCAATAGGAGCTTGATCTTGGAATAATACCGAAAATAAAGAGGAAAAAAGAGGAGGAAGAAATTCCAACATGAGCTGTAGTTGTTCCTTTGGAAGCAACCCCCTCTGATGAAATGCATTTGTACATGTCAGGAGCCCAGTGCCACCTTCACTGTATTGTTAATATTCTGGTTATCATGCAAGGAGTCATTGATGAACAAGTTTAAGCAGTGTGCAAACAATGTTACCTGCTGGGAAGTGTTAAGGTACCCATCATACCATGTCAACTTGACAGGCCTCATGTTGTGTTTCTGATTATATTTAGTCATATAAAATTAACTTTTCCTAATGTAACGTGTTGGGAAGGCGACGTGGACACAACAAGAGTTATTTAGGCTCAAGCCTATTTGTATTCAGATTTACTAATGAGAATCACAACCTGATCAAAATCCCCGACTCATTTAATGTGTTTATGGAGTGACAGGGCTGGAGAGCCTCGAGCCCTAATCCGTGTGAGAGGTGATAAAGCAGGAGGGTTTTGCTGATATTCCTGTTGTCCAACAGTGCCAGCTCTGGGCTCCACACAGCTCCTGTCTGTATACAGCAGGAGACTTGTATGTATACATACAAGTATGACTTGTTTGGTGCTCTGCTCACTTCCAGGTGGAATTTTTAGAGTTATTTAGCACATTTTTTTAGGAAATGACCATGGCTGCTTGCTCCCAGCTCCCAGCTTCCTTTTCTCTTTTTTTCTTTTTTCTTTTTTTCTTTTTTCTTTTTTCTTTTTTTCTTTTTTTCTTCTTTTTCTTTTATCTTTTTCTCCCCTCCCCTCCCCTCCCCTTCCTTTCCCTTCCCCTTCCCCTTCCCCTTCCCCTTCCCCTTTCCCTTCCCCTTTCCCTTTCCCTTTCCCCTTTTGTTTGTTGCCATTGCAAATTCAAGGTTCAGTGCCCCATCCCTGCCCACTGGCTATTGGGCAAAGGATCAGGATTTATTAATTATTGGAAGAGCCAGGAAGGGGGCCTTTCTAATTCATGTCTCAGAGTGCAACTTCTCATTTTCAGCTCCTTGCAAACTCGCTGTACCTGTGTCTGCTCAGATGACACTCAACCCTCAGCCTGAAACCGGAGTCTAGGAAATTAGGGGCGGGGGGGAAATGCAATAAAAAAATCTTCAGCTGCTTGTGCAGAAAAAAAGAAAGCTGAAAAAGGGTGCAATTATCCAATTCAGGGAGAGGATGATACAAAAATACCTTTTTTTATTAATGTTGTTGAGGCTTAAAGATTGAAATTTGGCCTGGAAGCCTTAGATGAGAGGGAACAAAATGACTGATTTATGAGGAATTGAAAATTGCTTCCTACACTGGCTCATTAATGGCTAAATTGGGCTAAATTTGACTTAGTCTTCATGCAGCAACATTCCATTGCTGTGGAATACTCTGTATGTCCAGCCATGCAACCTCTGAATTTCCAACACCATTTAAGGCTGCATCAAACTCATAATTGTTATGGAAAACAAAATAATTAAATACATTAAAGGAATATTCTTCAGGTGAAATGTAGGCAGCAAACATGACCTTGGGAGATGATCAGGATCTGGGGCAGCATTTTTTTTTATGACCAAGACCTTCAACAACAGTTTTATAAAAAAAAGAATTATTTTTAAGATAAAGAACAAATTTTTAAGAAAAAGGGTATTCCTTCTTATCCTTGCATTACAGTGACAGCAAAATGACAGGGTTTTGTCACTTTGAATGATTTTGCCATGAAATAAATCCCCAATTTACAAAAGTTTAGGACATCAGTGGGAATAGAAAGGTTCTGCTGTTTAATTAAAATGTACTTCATGGGTGGAAATCAGCATTCAAAGTGCCCAGAACTTACAACAGCGGCGACAAACGAGTTTGTGCTTTGTGCTGCGATTTACTGCTCCAGCTCTGCCTTCAGCCTGCCTTGTGATGTTGCAGGGAACGGGCTGGAAATTAAATCCATGCCTAATATGCTTAACTCGTGGAGGCAAATGAAAGAGCACCAGCTCCATTCTCCAGGCACTGCTGCCCTGCAGAGGCCGGGGCTGCCAAGGAGCCTCCACGGGCAGGAGGCACCAGTTTGGGCAGGGAGCACAAATATTTTAATATATAATGGGGGTAATTTGTCCTGGTTAGAGGGATATCTGACCAGGTCAGAGGAAGGGGAAAAGGGAATGGGAAGAGGGAAGGGGAAGGGGAAGGGAAGGGAAGGGGAAAATTAGAGAAAACTCTGTTAAAATGTATCAGTCAGAGAAACAGGTAACAGCACTATGAGCAGTTGGGTGCTGAGGAGCTCGTCCACAGGGCTTGACCACTTCATCTCCCTCCTTTCCTGCAGTTACTTAAGGGCTTCAAGCTTGGGCCCCACCAGGTCAAAGTACCAATCAGTTTGATTTAGATTTTTGCGATGTTACATGTTATGTATTAAAAAAAACCCCGAACATTAAATGTTCCAAACTTTGCAGAATAGATTTTAGAAGTCACTAACCAGTGAAATGGTCACTGTCTGCAAAGTCACCTATTTCTAGACTTGAAAGAAAACTATGGAAATTAAAGTGTTTTATAGTAATATTGGGATGAATATATTGTAAGAGCAGAGATCCTCATTATCTCTCCTGCCTGCTCAGCGGGAGACACACCCTGGTTATATTGTGATCCTGATTCCAGTCATGAAGAAAGAGATGAAGGTGGGACTCAGATTCACAGATGAGTAGAAAACTCACAGCCTATGTTAACATACTTAGGGAAGTGACCCACTAGTGGAACTTGGGGCAATATAGATGGATAAGGAAAGGAATTCAGGGCTGCAGGATAACAACAAGCACGTGCATGAGAGTATTGGTTTGTGTAGCCTCATACCAGAGAAGGGATGCTGCTAGAGCACTATTTCAAAGGATGTGCCAATTTAGCAAGCCAAATAAATTTATTTATTTTTTTAACTTTCACCTGGGAAGGTAGTAATGAGGAACCCATCTGTGTTCAGCTTGCCTTCACCTCTATTTGAAAAATACAGGAAAACACAGTGATATTACCAGTACTAATGTGAGCAGAGCTCAACCCTCTAGAGAATAGGTGCACGAATGTGGGTGCACACAAATGTAAGCCCCAGTTCAAGAATGTGTCCCTTGTTGCCTGAAGGGGAAAAAAAAACAAAAACACTCCTGGCAAGTGGAGAATGCATTATCTCAGTAATATAGCTGGGAGATACTGGAGGAAATTTCAGCATCAAATATTTGTACATGGGTCCAATTTATTAAAAGCAAATATTGACCGTTCGGTCCTTAAATATTTTAAATAATTTATTCTAAATATTTTGATACCAAAGTAAATTAATGCTAAAGCATTTCTTTGTTTGTGCCAAATCAGTGCTTCCCAGTAGGAAGTTAGTCCATCCTTGCAAGCAAGCTTTCCCTCTCAGTAGGCAGTCCATTTCTGCAGAGTGCCATTAACTTAATTTCAAAAAGAACCAGTAAAGGTATATGGAGCAGGCAGTAATAGCATGGAAAATATCCAAAATTACTAGACCCCAGCAACAGAACTTGGATGCCGTTTTCATGCACTAATAATTTGTAGTTTACATATTGAAGGTAACTATAAACTGACTACTTCCTTGGTTAAGTCTTGCAGGTAATTGCAAATATGTTGTTAGTGCTGTACCTTTCCCCATGCGAGAGCAGCATCTCCAGGAACAAGAACAGAAAGCACAATTTTCACTCTGTTATCAAAGAAGTGATGCAGAGTTTCTTTGTCAGCAACAATATTAAATTTACTTATGATCAAACTATAAAAGTGCAGCAGTTTTTAAGATAGCTTTCATGAGTAGAAATTGCAACATTCTGGATACTCTTGGCGTTCATTTAAGTCAAATCTTGTCTTAATAATGCAGATTTGATGAATGTGCTTCAGTACACGCATGGAAAATTATATGTTTCAAATCAGAAAAGTCTTTCTGAACTCTCCTTTATTTTGGCCGAGAAATTTAGTGCATGGAAAGAACAGCAACGACAAAACAAAGTTATTTACTCTTGGGTGTA
Source organism: Lophotriccus pileatus (assembly GCA_035583135.1). Taxonomy (NCBI): domain Eukaryota; kingdom Metazoa; phylum Chordata; class Aves; order Passeriformes; family Tyrannidae; genus Lophotriccus; species Lophotriccus pileatus. Next base: position 34,832,875 of record JAWWES010000169.1, read on the forward strand.
ATCCAAAGCCATTTCTATGAGAAGTTGGACAGAGACTTTTTCTGGTCTTTCAAAAGTTTGCTTGAAGAATTCTGCATTTCTACAATTCTACTGCCCCAAGAACTCCTGAATGGATAGTTTTCATACAAAAACCAGTTGCAAAAAGTAGGCTGGACTTCTTAAAAAGAAAATTGAAGAAGGTGGTCTTTCATTAACTCTGAGTTTAGCAACAGCCCAGCTCTCAAACCACTGGTGCTGTTCAGTCTGATCATGGTGATGGGCTTTTGGACATTGTACACACCAGTTTTCCTCCAGTTAATCCAGGGGAGAGACAGATGCTTTGGAAGGTGATGGGAGGACCTGCTCCCGTCTGGCTAGAGCCAAAGGAAATGACCTGCTGGTTTCACTGCTCTTTGCTTCAGGAATTTTCCAAGCAGGGCTAGGAACAGAAGTCCTGGGGAAGGCTTCCAACCACTGGAGTTCCCACACCTCATTTATGCCAATCAGCTGGTTTTGGCAGCTCTACTCTACATTTCACAGTTCAACTCATAATTTAAGAAATTTCAACCCTTGAGTCTGTGATGTTCTTTAAACCTACCCATGTATGTCCTGTTGGACATTTAAGGGTGCTGGAATCACTCTGGTTTCACATTACTTACACTGATCATTGCAAAAAAAAGGATTGTGCCTCCTCTAAGGGGCCACATGACTTTTTCTGACAGACACAATCATGGATCAAGATCAGCAATTAAATGTGTTAATTCTTCATCTTTTGTGGAAGCCGCTGGGATCTGGTAAACCAAAAAAATGCCCTGGGACCACTGAGGTGGCACTGCTAGGAATATTTGGAAAGAAAAAATTAGGAAAAAGTGTGAGAGACTGAGATCATCACTTGCAAAATGAGCAGTTTCCACCCATTTAGCCATGGCCCAGGTTTCCCCAGCTGTGCCAAGTGGAGATCTTGCAGTTGGCGGAGCAGGCAGGTGGTGGGAACTGCAGTGCTGGGCCAGCTCACCTGCTACGAACATTACACATTCAATTTTGGTCAGGAGAGCAGGAGCCAGCACAACAAATTAGGAAATGTGATCTGCACACCGCAGGACAGCATTGCTGCCCTCAGAAAAGACATCCAGTGAGAAGGTTATTCAGCGAGAGGAGAGGATATTAATAAACAATCCTTTTGCTCATTGAGAGTTCACAGCAAAAGGCACTTTTGGCCTAATATTTTAATTAGCCAGAGAAATTGACTTACAGTAGGCAAAAGGTTTATAGCAAGGATCTCAAACTAAGTCCCTTTGTTCACCTTGCCAGTGTCCAAGACCAGGTTGGACAGGGCTTGGAGCAAAGTGGTCTAGTGGGATGTGTCCCTGCAATGGCCAGGGATTGGAACTGGAAACTGGATGATCTTAAATGTCCCTTCTGTAGCCGTTCTGTAATTTTTATAATCTATATTTCTATATTCTACAACCATTCTGTAATTCTATGATATAACAACCTCAATGACCTCAAGAAATCTGACATCAAAAGGAAGTTAAAGCCTTTCACATTCTGGAGGTATCTTATGCCTCTGGATCCAATGCCCTGTTAAAGAAAAATTCAGTTCTTTCCAAATCTAAGGAAAATGGCTTTTTGCAGCTCAGTGTTGGACATGGACTCATTCTCTCTTCCATGAAGATGTTCCTGTGCCTTCCTGTAGATTCACTGACCCACCCTGACCCTGATCCTCCCCTGGGCATGGGGAGGGGAGAAGGATGTAAAGGCTGAGAACAGAAGCACAAAGTCCTCACCCTCCCGTAGGGATGCCCTGTAGGCAGCAGAGGAAATGGAGTAAGTACAAGTAAAATTGGATTTAATAATTGCCACTAATAAAGGGGCAAGTGCATAGAGCCAGTTACTCTGCTGTTGGCAAAATTAATTGCTCAAGGCACATTAACAGTGTATTAGTTAACACATACACAGTGAGTAAATTGTAATTAAGCTAACCAACTAAATAGTAAATACATAGACTGTGGATGACAATCACTCCTTGTAAAAATCCTTTACACACCAGTGAGAATTACTGGCTTACACAATTTAAACCAAAAGAATCAAAACTTATGCACATATCTTTTAATCTTTAAAATGGTTCAGACTGGTATTTTTATTTTTTTTTCAACTGGTAAATGAAAGAGTGATGTCATACAGCAGCATTAAGTACTATTAAATGGGCCATAACTAACATTGCCTGCATAAATTATCCATAAGCTGACACTTTTATGCACTTGGTGAAGAATTGCTTCATGGGTTATGCAATCTTTTCCAAAACAAGTTCCAAAGAATAACATCACTAGTTATGTTTCATAGCTACAAATTGGTAACTGAATTAACATTCATTTATTAAGTTTACATGGAGAACTCCTCTAATTCAAACGCTTGCATATTATAATTTATTTTTATCTGAGGTCTAATTTTTCATATCTCGTTTTTGCCAAAGTCAATACAACCTCAGCCAAACTCTCCTTCCAGTTCTCCATTTGTACCCTCCTGTTCTTGGCTACTTACCTAGATGAGTCTTTTCTAGCTGGGAAGGTAAATAAATGAGCTTGGTTCACCAAAAGAACAGTAATTTGCAAAATTCTGATTTTCAGACTCTTATTTCCTGAGTTAATATTGACAACTTCAGGATCCTACTCTGGCAATTAAATTTAAAAAAAAATAGAAGAAAGAATCACTTTTGCACATATGGAAGTTGAACAACTGATCTGCCAGGAGGGAGATTTTGAGTATGGCTATTTTTTAACAATCTGTTTCATTTCTCCTATCCCAGTTTAATCTGTGAGTCAAATACTGGTGTGGTGTTGAGTGGGACAATATGAAAAGACCTTTTTTCCATGACACAGTGGGACACAATGGGAGGTGACACGATTATAAATTTGTCTTTGATAGGTAGTTAAAGACTTCATGGAACTAGTCATAGAAAATAAGCTCAGATGGAGCTTTCAAATGAAATGGAAAGGCAAATAAAGTCACGTAAGTTCAGTTTTCCTACAGCTAAAGGGGAACCATGATTAAGTGCCAAGGCATGAAGCAGCTGGACTGCAGAGATCAGAGAGCAGGAGGTCACAACTCCTACACATCTAGAAAGGTGGACAAATTCAGTGGAGTGAGGTAGGGATGCCCCTGAGGCAGAGACCCTCAGGGATCCTGCTGTCCCCAGGGTCCTACGAGCTACAGACACAGGTTGTTCTGCTGCAAGATTATATTTAATCAGTCACATTAAATAATCCTTCCATGCACAGGGTTGTACAGTCCATTTTGTACTTTGTCCAGTTTGTTTTATCTTGCCAAACTCTGAAAATTAATTATTTCTTAAAATTGAAAATAAAAAACATGTTAGAGAATAAATCCATCCTATCTCACTGCAAAAACATTTGACCAATTCCCTTTCATTGGCCATTTAAGCATTGGAAGGGGCTGCCCGGGGAGGTGTTAGAGGTGTCCCTGGAGGCATTCAAGGAATGAACAAAAGATGTGGCAATAAGTGCTCTGGGCTTCCTGACAGGGTGGGGATCAATCAAAGATGGGATCTGATGATCTTGGAGGTCTTTTCCAACCTCAGTGATCCTGTGATTCTGTGATTCTCTGACTCCATCAAACCTGTGTCAAATGTCTATGTGCTGATGGTTGAACAAGGTTAGACAAAGTAAGACCAAGGGGAAGAAACAACCAGGTGAGGCTCTTTGACCTGTGGGAGGCAGGAAACCAGATAACCAGGAATGGTTGAACATTTTGGATCTATTAAACCTGTTAAACACGGCTGAAGTTTGGACTCCACTGATAAAATCATTACAAAGTATGTCTTACATGGATTAAAGGGAGAGGGAAATGAAATAAATAAAAAAGCCATCAGGACTGAAATAATTCTTTAACCTTTATGGCTTAAGGTTTTTCTCGGAGTCTGATGATACCTGGTCATTTTTCTGATGTAATTTAGGTTGGTCTGGGCCAGGGAGGCCCTGCTTCTTCACAGACAATTTCCATACATGAGATAAGGATCTCTCCACCAAATCCAAGGAGCCTCTCCTAAACAAGGTACATTTAGGAAAGAAAAAGATGTGAGTTTAAAAGACTTTATTTTTAAAAATCCATAGCGTAGCCTAAAAAAACACTGGTGTTTTATACAAAAACTTGATTTCTTGCCTTTTTTTTTTTTTTTTGGTGTTGATTTTCCCTTCTTTCCATTGCAAAAGCAGAGCTGTCACAGTAAAGATGTGTTGATGCCTTTTAGCCTGTTACTGGAAAAGATAATTATAAATCTGCCAAATACCACAAAAAGTTGAATTTAACTATTCTGTTTCTCTATTTCCATAATTCAGGGTTGAACTTCAAAACCTTGTGGGACTATTTATAGGAGGCAGTAGGGATTCTGTTCCTTCAACAAGAAAACCAAAGATATAAAATATGGCAAAGGTACATTGAGAAGAATTCAAGATACGAAATGGAAAACATTATATATATTTATTGCTCGAAAAATGAGTACTTCTAAAAAGCAGTATGAGGATATTATTTTGAGTTTTTTTCATTGTTTCTTGTAGCTGCCATCTAATCCAATGGATTAGATCATCCAGGGCTCTAAATGAAACACAGAAATTCCTTTCTTTGTCAGTGCTGGAGAACACACCATGCAGGGTCCCAGCTGGATCTGTCCTGGATCTGATGCTGTTCAATATTTCATTAACAACTTGGATGACAGAAGAGAGAGTAGACTTTGGATGACACTGAGCTGGGAAAGATAGCAAGTATTGAAATTCCAAATTATTTTGGAGCACCCACCCTAATGATGACATTTAATAAAGATGAGTGTGAGGCACTATATATAGGAAGAAAAATCCAATCCACACAAATACAATGGTGGAATTTTGCAGAAAGTGAGGCTACAAGAGACCTCAAAATTTTTATGAGTCAACACATACATCGCTGTTAGGAAAAGGCAAATGACTTTCCAGGATCTCTGCAGAGCACCATTGAAGCCTTAACAAAAATAAAATGCCCATTTCTTGGCATTAGCCTTTAAAAAAAAAGAAAAACTGGGGAAAAATGCAGAGGAAAATAATAAGAAATTATAAACATTTGAGAAAAGCTGTGATGAGTTTGCTTAGTTTAGAAAGGGAAAGGGGACCCTCATTTCTATTTTTATTTTAAAGATATTTGTGTAAGTGCATATGAAAGCATATATATATAAATCATTATCTTAAATAAGGTGACAGGCACTTTTTTTCCATGTCCAAACAGGGCTGGACAAGAAGTAACAGGTTTTAGCTTGCAGAAAAGGAGTTTTTTCTATCTGAAAGGATAATTAGGCACTGGAGCAAATTACCATGGGAGATTGTGAAACTCACTGGCAATTTTGAGGAACAGATTAGACATACATCTGCCAACACTCATGTAATTTTAGTTGGTCCTGGTCCAGGGCACAGAAGAAAAAGGGCCCAGATCTATGTTGCCTGATGGGAGAGACACCTAACTTTGGGAACTGACCATCCTGGGAACATCTGATGGGCCATTTTAAGGGCAGAGGTGTTAAATTTTGTGATTGTAGGGCCAGGGGTGACTGCATTCCTCAGCCACTTGCTGGAGTCAGCTGGAATCAATCTGGATATGGGCATATTCCAGCATGGAATCTAGCTTAACATCCCTTCCACCCTACAACTTGTCAGGGCTTCTCTATGTATTAAATCACATATCCTGAATGGAAACCATTGAGAGTACAAGGTGGGCATCCAGTATATGTAGATTTAATTTTGCATATGTCCTTTTATCTGAAAGCATCACTTCTGCACCCAAAAACACAGGTTTCAGGCCACTGAAGTCAATGTAACAACCTAAATTTTAAAATAAATAGCTCCCGTATAAAAAAAACACTTGCAGTTTAAAATAAAGGCTTGCCGTTTAAAAACAAATCCTTGCAAGTTCAATCTCAGCCATTTGTATAATATTGAGCAAATAATTAAACATAAGGGTGTCAAAACTGAAAGTTATGTACCTGAAAATAAGGGGAGTTTTGTCATAGCAGCTGTACCTGGGTACCTCCAAATTCCAGAGACATCCATCAAAATCCCTGTAGGATTCCTTGGCACAATGACACAAAGAAATTGAAATTTTCAAGCATTTCCTCCTTTTATAATTTTGTGTCTACTGCATTAAAACCTCAAAAACCCATGTACATCAGGGGCATATTCCCTAAATTACAGGCTGGGCTTAAAGTGCCTGTCCAGGAATTCTGCCCTTTGCTGCCACACTAAATGCTCCTACACGGCTCCTCTCTGGCCACGCTCGTGCCCATCTGCTCAAATGGCCCAGTGCCCGTGGCAGGTCGGCTGCCAACTTCCCTGGGTCAGGAATGCCAAGCTATGACAGCAGTAGATGGACAACCTGCCTCACACTGCCCTGATCTCCCTTCCAAAATCCTCCTCAGGATGGTTCCGCACATCGGGTAGAGAACGGAAAGCACCTGAAGGATGGAGAACAGGAAACATAAAAGGTTTGGGGATATTTGCTCTTTCCAAAAAAAAAAAAAAAAACCAAAAAAACAGGCTTCTAGGAAACATATAAAGGCCATTTGGGATATAAGATATTATAAAAATATTGCCCATAGGAATGCTCTGAAAGTAAACCTTTGGCAGGGTTTCAGTAGCTGCATTAGGCAACTCGTAGGCAAAGGATTGCTCCCAGCTCTTCCTGGCCAGGACTTGCATTTGTGTGGGAAGTGCCTTCCTTCTTTTAGACTAATTAATAAACCAACAGTATTGACAGACTGTATCACCCAGAATAGGGTCAGTGCATCAACACAGAGCATGTGGTCGAGGATGCCCAGCTCCATCCCGGTCCAGGAGCAGCTCCTGCTCTGCCCAGGTGAGGGGAGAGGGAAGCTGGTACCTCAGTGTGTTTGGACATGGATGGAGGGGCAGCCTCAGATGAATGAGGTTAGGGGCAGTGAGATAAATCTCTCTCAAACAAAACCACATGTGAAGACCTCTGTTGCAGCTGTGAGATCACAGAATCCCAGTATCACTGATGTTGGAAAAACCCTCCCAGTCAGGAAGAAATTCCTCCTGTGTTCCAACCTGAACCTCCCCTGGCACAGCTCGAGGCTATAGAGCCTCAAAGGATGGGATGTGACAGAAGGAGGAGCTCTCCTATTTGTGTCCCTCATCCTTTCCTCTCCATGGAGCTCCTGGAAGCCACAGAGCCTCTCAAAACATGCAGCCACAGCTGAGGCCCATGTGGGATTTCAGGGAGGAATGGAGGAACAAAATCAGCTTTCCATTATTTCCATTCACTGAAGGAGAAAAAAAAATCCAGGTGTGGTGTAAATGGCATCCACCAATACAGAAAAGGGCATTGGGTGTCAGCACAAGTGTGAATAGTCCTGGCTGAGAGCACAATAGCTCTGCCTGAGCTCTCAGGAAAGAGCCAATAAAGACATTTGGAGATTTCAGAACATAAATCACTGTCAGGAAGCAAGGCCATGTTTTTATCTGGTGGAAACACCAGGATTAGTTTACTGTTCTACTCCTGCACCAGAAAATCAGGTGTTTTACATGCTAAATGTCATCAAAAAGAGATTTTAGGCTGGAAGAGCAGCTCAGACACTTGTGGTTTTACCTCCAGGACAAAACATGTATATGGGAGTCTTGGAGGAGGTGCCAGGGACTCAACAGCCATGCAGACCAAACTCTGAGTCTTTCCCCCCGCCCAATGATTTTTATGCATATAAATGAAATATTTCAGTCTGTCATTCAAAGCTTTTCCACAATTATCCAAAGCTGATGCACATGAAATGCAAGACAAGATGATAAAAAAAAAAGATATTTTTCTCACTGATGAGAAATCCATGTCCCTAGAAATGGAGTTGATGTGGTGACAATTCACTGGGTGCTTGTTTGGTTGGGATTGTTGGAAGATGTGAAAATCCCAAAGTTAGGGCAAACTTAATTGCAGAATAAGAAAATTAACCAAAAACATGATTGTTTCACTTTGTTGTGATGCCTTTGCAAAAGCCTGAGACAGGTACAGTATCCACTCTCCACTCTCCACTATCCTGCTATGAGAAATGGCCAGAGATTTCCTGGTAAAAAAGAAAAGAGAAAAAAAAAAAGCATAAATTTAGAAAAAGAATTGTCATAATTGGCACCTGGTTGTGTAAAGAACAGTGGACCAACTTCAGTGACAACTAGAAATTAAGTGTGAGCAAGTAGATATGTTTTAATAGATCAGAGTTGTTCATATTAGGATGATCTCCTTCAGGTGCAGCACCTGGTGCCTTCCAGTCCATGCCACCCAAGGTCAAATTGAATTCAGCTGAGTGTTTCATTCCTGAAAATGGACTGTGTCTAAAATACCAGCTCATGGTCAGTGTTTGCTTCCTAAGCCAAGGGGAAGCACAGGTTGGATGGGGCTTGGAGCAACCTGGTCTAGTGGAAGGTGTCCCTGCACATGGCAGGGGGTTGGAATTAGAAGATCTGGAAGGTGACTTCCAATCCAAAGCAATCTGTGATTCCTATATGAACTCTAAAAACTCTTGCACTTTTCCTTGGCAGTGACGACTCTTCTGATCTTTGCCCCCCCAAAAAAGAGGGAGCAGTAAATGAGAACAGAGTCATGTTGAAGTAGTGTTAATATAATCTCCAGGAGGGAGTACCTTCCCGAGGAGCCATGTGGAAAATGCCCCTGGAGCAGGACCCCAAGGCACAGGCTTCAGCCCTAAGCCCACACGTGCACATTCTCAGCCATGTAGAAAATTATCCCCAGCAAAGCTGGTCACGTATTGAACACCACATTCCCGGCTGTTTCCAGGAGCCTGACATGCAGAAGGTGGACACAGGGAGACAGAACGAGCGTAGATCATTACAGGAACCACAGAGGGCGAAGCTGTGAGTGATGGCGCCGTAATGGAAAGGCGGGAGTGTGACAGCGGGGACTGAGCCACCGCTCAGAGACACCCGGCACAGCCCGGGGAAACCAACTCATCCCATAACTCATCATTGATCCCACTTCTGATCCGACCTCGGAACACGCCTGCTTGCCTTTTAGGCTCACCACCTGTGACATTCGTTGGAAATTAAGGGGACAAGGTGAAAGTGTAAACCAACAAAGACAGACCTATGGATTGAATAACCCTTCTGTGTTTCCTGTATCAGTGTTTACCTTCCCCTGTGATCACCTCCTTTTATATCATTGCTTATTATATATATTTCCATAGCATAAGAGCTCAAAACTAAGATGAAAGCTCCACTGGCTCAGCACCTTCACAGGAGCCAATTTCTGCCTCACAGAGAACCCAAACCAAGGTTTAGGGGCAAAATGTGGGAATGGGGGTGAGTTGCCCAAGGTGACATCTGTGGACTGGGCACAGGTCTGGATGGCAGTGAGGCTGAGGGCACAGTAATGCTTTCCATTCTTCTCAGCCATACAAGTAAAGGAAACCATCCTGCTTTATTTTATTAAAGTCATATGTTATTCTGGAATTCTGTGTTGCTGTTATTCTGCCTGCTTAGTCTGGCAGTCTAAGTATATTTGAAAACCAATAAAATAAAATATTACCAAAAAACATAATACTCTAGAAATCCACTCCCTTCTGTAATTACAGTTTAATGTCTAACATACTTTGTGCTTCACATTCAGCAAACTTTGATACAGTACTTAGACTGAAATTATGGTGCACCAGAGTAACATACATTTGCTGGCAATGAAAATGGGAAATAATTTCTCTTTTATAATTAGGGGATGTCTGCAGGATGGAGGTGCTATTTGTTTGTCATCACAGAATATGCCTGCCTTGTGTCAGGCAATCAGTTTGACATGTGGAGTTAACTTTAGGTTATCCAGACCAGGCACATGCATTTGTTCTCCATTTTCTCTACTGTCTCCCAGCAAGTCAAAACCTTTCCTAGGCATGTTATACAAAAGGGCAACGTTTTCTTGTAAGGAACTTTTGTTTGCTGCTTTTTCAGTCTCTTATTCTCAAAATACACTCGTAACAAAACCACAAAGAGACATATTCCTGATCCACATGAACTAGGAGACCACAAGCTTTAACAATCAAAATAATAAAAATTGCTGCTGTATAATGCTGGGGGGAAACTTGGGTTTTACTCCTTTGCCAGCATTTGTGGCATATTTCTAGACATGTTGGTAATATAGACTGTGTGAACAAAGTTTGGAAGGCAACATCTTTTAATTGAATGGCTCCAGCAGTAATTATTATTTGCTCTCTTGTTAATTAACAATTTACAAATGGCAGCCAGCACAGTATGGTTAAATTACTTCTTCAAGATGACTTAAAGCTGGAAAAGAGTTGCAATTATGTTCTATCAAAATGTTGCACTTTTTTTTACTGGCAGTTTCTCTTTGACCCTGTAAGAGAAGTTAGAGATTGAAATGGGAAAAAAAATAAAAGACACTGTGTCATCCATGTCCTTCCCACCAGTTTCCCAGTCTGTTCACAGGCAATTTCCTATCTCCAGGAGCAGACATTAATCACAGCTGAACAGTGGGTTAGAATCCAGTCTCCCTCACTTGTTTAGGTCCAGGAAAATACGTTTAACTCTAGTGTTTCTTGTCTTTACACAATCAAGGCAGACAGTGCACACCTTCCTTCAGTACAGCCATTCCCACTCACTCGAATAACACACCAGGACCAGCATAGCTGGTCAATCCCTGGCTCTTCTCCTGCTCAATTCAGTCAACAATTCAATTATGAATTCAGCAGATGATAGAATCATTGAAAGGTTCAGGTTGGAAGGGACCTTCAAGCTCAGCTCATCCACCCCCTGACACAGACAGGGATACCTTCCACCAGCCCAGGTTGCTCCAAGCCCCATCCAACCTGGCCTTGGACACTTCCAGGGATGGGGCAGCCACAGCTTCTCTGGGCAACCTGTGCCAGGGCCTCCCCACCCTCAGGGGGAAGAATTCCTTCCAATCTCTAATTTAAACCTGCCCTCTACCAGTTTGAAGCCACTACATGCTCTTGTAAATGGTGCCTCTCTGGAAGTTTCAGCTCTTTCTGTCATGAGGAATTTCTCAGCGTTAGTGCTCAAAGCCAAATTTTAAAAAATGGCCTCAAAAGTGGAAAAGTTTTCCCAGAGACATGGTGGAAGAGCCACTGCTTTGGACATTTAAAGCCAGAGAAGACAAACCAGTGGTAATTAACCCTCTGGGAGCACTCTTTCTAGGAAGTTAAGGTGTAGGGAATGGAGTAGGTCTCATGTACTCACCTCTGGTTGCTGAGTTCATAGGGAAAACCAAGGAGGAAGAGCTGGAGCTCAATGTCTACTTATATATGCAAATTGTCTTCTTTGTCCTACATTAAACAAGAGCCCATGCAGGAGTGAACTGGACAGGTAATTACCTAGAAATGTACATGTGGTCTTGCACATGAAAATGAGAACATGCACATATTTAGTGTGCACATTTTAGGGACTGCTTTTGAAATCTTGATCCTTAGACAGGCATACATAGAGATTATCATGATTATCTAATGTTCATAAAGAAATACATTCACAAGAATCATGTGTTCTCCTTTGTAGTTTAGGGGTGTAATCATAACACAAATGGCATTTAACAAAGTCATATGAAAAGCAGGACAGGTTCCTGCCATCCCATTGTGCCATCCTGCTGGAGCAGCAGAGCATTGCCACAGTCATTTTAACCTATCAACTTCTAAACAGACTTTTCTACAGAAAAATAAAAGCTCTTTTATTTTCCAAATGATCTCATTAATTCTTCTGCAGGATGTTTTCAATTTCACCAATGCACTGACAATTTCTTCCCAAAGAAAAGAAGAGGGTGACAAGCAGGGGCTGCTGCTTTGGTCAGGGTGCAACTGCAGTTCACTTCCCCTTTTTGAGAGCATGTCCTGCAATTTTACCCATTTTTCCCCAAGGTTTACAGTGAAATAAAACCCAAAACCAATCTCACCATTGTCACAAACCCAGAAGGAAATAAGATCTGGTGGGAGATAACACAAAGTGTCTACCTTGGAGATTGGGCCAGGTTGCAAGGACTTCCCAACAGGAACACCAGTCCTGGATTTATTTTGGGACTGACCAAATTTATTCCTTTATTTATTTATTAAATTTTTATAAACACACTGGAAATAGCTGTGCTGTCCTAGAAATCAGGACAGCTAATCCTGGCAGTGGTCTCCCACAGGCTGGTGGCAGTGGCTTGTCCCTGGGAGCAGCACACTAGCCTGGGTGCATTTCAGCTGGAAAAGAAAATGTTGGAGAGTGGCAAATTTTTTGCAGATGACACAGTATGATTATGTGCTAGAAACAGCAATCCAAGTTTAGGGCAACATCCAAAATAACTGGCAAGGGGAGTATGCTCATTTCATTGGTTTTAGCATCTGAAAATTAGGTTCTAACTCAGTGAATTCCAGCAAAAACAAATGGTGGACACAGAGCAGTGAGGAACAGCTGAGCTGAGAATACCACACCATGCCCTTGGTTTTGGGGGTGAGGGCTCCAAACATTTAAGGGTGAAGTCTCCTTGGGATGAAGTAGAGTCTGGCTCCCCCATCCTGCCATGAAGCTTAACTCTAAATGCCAATTAAGCATCTCCTTGTGGTGCTCCACCAAGGATGCAGATGTTCAGGCTGACTACCTCCCCAGTGTCGCTTTCCAGCGTGTGAGCAGCCTGGGAAAAGAGTTACCCTGACAATGCTGAAGGGTGAAGTTGTCACTTTTTCCTGCTGCACAGAAGTGAAAGAAGAAATCAGATGTTCCTAAATAGTGCTGGCAGACACCCTGGTTGAAGCTTGCTGATTTGCTATTTTTCTTTAATTTATTAATAATTTAATATTTTAAATTTTTTCTATATAAAAAATTTTAAAACATTTTTTTTTTATTTATTATGATTTTTTACATGGCTACCAGTGTCATACAGCCAATGGCACTGAGCATGTTGTAGGACATATTCATTGAGGAGCACAGAATATATCCCTTCTTTTTGTAGGTTCACAAGAGACACATCCCTGGGTAACAGGTATTGTAACAAACGTGAAATATAGACAGTGAAGCTCACAGCTCTCAGCTAAAACCAGGGACAAGGCCTCATTTCAGCGTGGGCTTGCAAAAGAAACTAAAAGACTTCATGGCAGAAAAATATATCTAAAGCTTTTCTCTCTGGCAGAGGGTTAAATAGTTGCCATGCTGAACAGGAGTTTCTCCACAGAGCAGTGGGCAGACCCTGCCCCTTTCACACCTGGGAGTGATGCACAAGGTGGTCCTTGCAGCTCGTCCCTGCATCGAGTATTTAGCTGCACGACAAGAATAAGGCGAGGGAATTACATTCCCTCAAAGATCACTCAGTGCCGTGGAAGCAGCGGCAAGAGGGGAGTGCTTAGAAATTCACACCAGGGTCTCATGTTTTATTTTTACTGAGAAACAAGGAATTGTGGCACCGGAGGAGATCAGTGATGGAGCCCATGCCACGCTGGTGGGCAGCGCCCGCCTCTTCAAAGGAAGGTGAACCCCCCGTAAGGCCCCATCCCGCTGGTTCAGGGCAGCCAGGCTCCTTTCCCAAGCCTCCAACACCATCTCACGGGCTGCAGCATGGGGTTTGATTACCCTTATCATTATCTGAGCTTCCAGGGCTACGTGTTTTCATACCAGACATAAAATTATCCGGTCCGCTCTGAAACCCCGGCACAGCATTTGTTTCAATGACCCCCTGCAGTCGTGAATTCAGCAGATTGACTATGTATTGTATGAAGAAGGATTTCCTTTTGTTTGTTCACAAAGCATTGCCCTTTAATTTAATCATATGTCCCTTTGCTCTTGTACAGTTTGCTGTACTCTGCCCATTCCCTCCTCCCCTCCTTTCCCCCCCCCCCCCACCCCTACAATCTGGACATCTCCGACCATTCCAGTGCTAGCTGTAATTATTTCTCTTAATTCAGTTATTAAAAAATGTCTGCTCGTGGCAGAAGCATTGCAGATCTTTAGTAAAATTGATACAAATATTTTATTAGGATAATTAACAACGTTCAGCACAAGCTTGCTTGGGAGAGCATTGGAGAAACCAAGCGGGTCTGAAATTTGAAACAGATGCAGGACATATTCATAAATAAAACCAGACCAAGTCAAACTGTGGCCTGCATAATAAGACATCACTCACTCTGTTTGCTTTATATTTGCAGACATGTTGTTAGCTGTATTTATTACAAAAGTTAGGTGCTTATTTGGAAGCTTTCACTTCTGTGAGCTTGTGATACTTTCTGTAAAACAAGAACCATAAATCATAGAGCGCCAGTTTGAAAACCGTGCACCTCCAGATAACCAGCACTTGTCATTAGATTGTCTAAAGCACAGGATTAGCCAAAATACAGATGGAGAGGAAACACAGACTGTTTACGTTGAGTATTTTGGCCAAGAGCCCAAGGAAATTACAATCGATATGGATATAGCATTTCTGAAGAGTTATGTAGCAAAAAGTGCAAGAAAATACTCTGACAGAGAAAATAAATAAAGCTGACAGAGGCTTAATTCTCTAGATCCTGGACTGTGGATAAAAATTAGAAACATTAAGCCATTAAATCATTTCAGCAGGACTTTAAACAATAGGAGCAGACTCGCATGTTACTGCAGAAGTTTAGAACGGTCTCTTTTGTAGACTAGATAAATATTCAGCATTGTAACTCTAACACTTCTCACACTTCCCATACACTGCATGACCTATTTCCCAGTCCTTTTTCATGTGGGACAGGTTTTAAATAAAATAGAAATTCCTCTTGCTTCTTACAGATTGGAGTTGATTAAATATTCTACTGATAAAGGGTAAGCAAATGTCAGATTCAATATAATAAAAAGAGAAATGAGAGTTCATACAAGCAGCAAAGCAAACAATCCATTTTCATACTTTATTAGAAACATTTATTGCCATAATGACTGCATTATACTAAGCAAGCAGGTGGAAAGGTGCTCTGTGCAAGATATTCTCAAATATCTTTATTTTGAGGATTTTATATCTCCAATATTTAGACAGATGTTTTATTCCCTATAATATAGTCAGAGTATGAAATGCTGTAATTTCAGTTACTACATAAGGATCAAAATTGTACTTGGAGATCATGGCCTGTCATTGTGATTTCAACAATAATGGTACACCATTAAATGCTCAATTTTTCTGCTTTGACTTTATATTCCCAATGGTGAGTGGCTTTAGATATAGATGGCAGAGCTCGGCGTGCACCGGCAAATGCTCTGCCCAAATTTGCGGAACACATTGCGAGCGCTCCCCTCGGTTATTGTGCTCCCTGTACGATTTTATGGACACGCCAGTCTGATCCAGGGCCTAAATGGGAATGACAAAGATGGCCAGCTTTGCCCTGCGCGGGCCCAGCTATCAAACAGCTGGCACTCGTTATCTTAACAAACAGTGGGAACTGTAATTAAGCAGATCTGTGTTCAATAAGACACCAGTGCCACCAGTGCTAGCCTCGGAACAAGAATGGGGGCTTGTTTCAGAGCTTGACTCTCTCTTAATTTACCAAATCAGGAAGCCCAGTCAGCACATAACGTAACAAAAGATTTCATTATTGTCCTTCATTTAATTTAAGAAAGAATTTAACCTATGTTCAGTGCTCAGGGCCCAGGCTTGCATTCCTCCTGCAGCCCAACTTCCTATGAGAAGCACAAGTAACGCAGGACTCACTGCACTCCGGGATATTCACTGTGAATTTTTTATGTCCAAGGCATTTTATTCTCAAAGATTCTTCTGCTTTGCAACCAATTTTGAAATATGTGTCAGTTCAAGTTTAGGATAAGAATGAGAAAAAAAGCCTGACATCTTAACCAAAAAAATTTACTACCCAGTTTCTCCTTTTTATTATCAGAGATCATTAAGACATCAGGTTTTTTTTTCTTTTACTGGCAGCATTCCACAGCCAGAGTATTCACAATGTCTAGGACACTTTCATTTTGCAATCTGGAGGATACAGTATATTAATTTTCAGGATTTATCACAAGAAAAGTGAAGTCATACTAAGTACAGTAGGTGTAACTAACTTTCATGTCAAAAAAGCTGTAAAGAGTGCCAGAAGCTCTGCTGGGCTAATAATAAGCTAAAAGGATATAAACTTGATTAGTCTCACTTAAGAAGCAAGAAGATAAAGTAAGCTTGAAAAGGCCTTTGCTCTTCCTTCAACTTCAGTGGGTTGAAGAGAATCATGAAGCTTATCTCCATGAGATACTTGCTATAATGCCAGTACAGTTATTAGTTATATGTTAATTTATACTCCACTGTGCCCAGCCACAGCCACACCAGCAGAATTTGTAATTCTGTCCAAAATCTTTGCTGCATCTCAGCGCTGTCACACAGTGTCACATTCCCTTAAGTGCACCTTGCACGGTGATATAAAACCTCCTTATTAAAAATTTCCAGCTACTAGAGGAAAATTGTTCCCCAAATGGAGGATCAAGAATGTCCTTTCCCTGCTCTTGAAGGCAGAGGACACACTGGTGCTCTGAGCCCTCCATGCTCCCCACTCCTACGACAGAAATTTGGAGAAGAGAAAGCTCCAGAGACGCCTTATTGTGGCATTCCTGTACTTAAAGAGGGCTCACAATGGGGAAGGAGAGAGAAAATTTGCACAGGCAGATAGTGATAGGACAAGGGGAAATGGTTTCAAACTGAAAGAGGAGAGATTAGGTTGGATGTTTAGGAAGAAATTCCTCCCTGTGAGGGGCGTGATGCCCTGGCACAGGTTGCCCAGAGAAGCTGTGGCTGCCCCATCCCTAGAAGTGTTCAAGGCCAGGTTGGACAGGGCTTGGAGCAACCTGGGCTAGTGGAAGGTGTCCCTGCCCATGGCAGGGGGTGGAAATGGATAATCTTTAAGGTCCCTTCCAACTCAAGCCATTCTAGGACTCAGTGATTTGGAAGTTCTTTGCTGTTTCATGCCATTGCAGAGGTCCATGGGACATCTAAACCAGGATCTGTGGTGGAGCTGATACCTTGAACTCTCTAGTGCTGTGGTGTCTCTACACCCACCACAATGTCCCCCTCCTTCAGTAAAATCAGCTTTACTATGGACTGAGTGTGGATCAAACATGCAGCGAGTGGGGTCCAGCTGCCTGGAACATCTCAGAAGGGTAAAGCAAGAGGGGAAGAGCAAGTGTGCTGAAATTCACTTTTCTCATGGGAAAATGCACCAAAATCCACATATGAGCAATCAGATTGTAGTAGTTTATAATCATACACCAGTCTTGGGTTTACCCCTTGTTTTCATGGAATGTTGTTGGTGTGCTCCTTCCAAGAGTCTTTGACCTTGAGATGGAAAATTATTGTCCGGAAATATTTGAGCTCCAGGCTCCAACACTTGCATTTCCACATTGTTACACAGCTGTACATTTTTAAACCCTTGAGAATTAGAACTGGTTAAGGAATAATACATCTTAGTGTTTTTTACTAACTTTTCCCACCATGTGTTCACCATCCTCACTTAACCTTTGCTACCCAAACCCCTATTGCTTCTTGAAGTTGGCAATGAAAATGGGAACTGGTGAAGGAACTGTTTCCAGAAAGGATGGGCCAGGGAGTGGGGAAGGAGAAGAAAATGAGACTGAGGATGGGAGGGGAGAGAACAGTGAATATGAGAGGTGATGGAGCAAACAAACCAAAGGGTGCAGAGATGGGCTGAGAACACATCAGAGTGAGCTGATGTTAAAGAAAATGCTATTTTCTTTAAAATTGGAAAATACATTTGAAATCATCAAAAGAGTGTTACTGAGGAAGGTCAGACACTGGAGCCCATCAGAGCTTGAAATGTCCCAGGAAAGGCAGAGAGGAGAAAATATGCCTGTAAGACCTGCACAGGCAGTCTAATAAATTGGGGGGGGGTCCAAAAAATTCAGTACAGTTCAAGACTACTAGCACAGCTACAAGATATTATCTCCTCTCCCCCTTTAATTATCGTGTTGCATCCAATTATTGTATGTATATTTTTGCTAGAAAGTGATAAAGGTGCTGATGTGAATTAAGGCATGATCTGTAGAACAAGTCAAAGATCTCAGTTTTGATGGATATTTGGTTTTATTTTCTGGTTGTGGATAGAACGTAGAAATTGTATTTGTATAACAAATTACTCACTGCATAAACCACAAAATATGAAAAAAAAATGTATGGATGGTGGATCTCAGCAATTAACAGATTAAATGAGTTTTAATAAAACCATATACAGAGTGCAAAGGTTAGGACATTTCTCTCGGCAGATAAAACTGCTAAAACAGTTTTTAAAGCTTTTCTTCTTGGTATTAATTTTAAAGCCAACATCAACTTCTCTTTTTTTTCCCTATTTATTGCATAGATCTAATATTTTTACCAGGGATTTCCATGATAATCTCTATGCAGAGTAACTAGGAGGTGCAGGAACTCCCTTAATCCCAAAAGCCCTGGCCCATCTTGCCTCCAAAATTCCCTTCAATGTAAGGTGAGAGGTTTTGCACTCACAGCCCAACTCACAAGTGACTAACTCTGGATCCAGCAATGAGAGGAACCAGCACATGTCATCCAGCTTCAAAAGGTACCCTCAAAAGGGTTCATCTTAATCCAGACTTCAAACCACTCCATTCAGGAATGATGAGGACAATGGCTGTAGCTCCTACTTGTAGTCGACAAGGGAGGAATAAGGTTGCAGCACTTGCTTCAAGGTGTAGGTGGTCAAGATTGGAACAGGCTGCATGAGGAAGTGGTGGAATCACCACCCCTGGAAGTGTTCAAAGAAATGTGCAGATGTGGCACTTGGGGATGTGGGTTAGTGGTAGGCTTGGCAATGCTGGGTTAATGGTTGGACTTGATGGTCTTAGAGGGCTTTTCCAACCTTAATGGTTCAGTGATTCTCTGTGGTGCAATGAAAAACCGTGCCCGGTTCAGCAAGAAACCCCTTTGGAAAGCGCAGACCCCTACAAGCTCAAGTTTCAGGATGCCAGGCAAGCAAGAGGTTTAATAGCTGTAATTACCAGGAGTTTCTGCAAGGCTGTATGTGTGTGTGTGTGTGTGTGTGTGTGCTTTCACACAGCCATCATCCCTCTCACCACCCAGCTCCCTGTGCCTTTGAAATTCCAGCATGCTTCGGCTGGTTGGACACCGGAGGAAGGAAAGCTCAGTCAACACCACAGAGAGCGTGGCCTGCAGAGCTCTTTTTGTGGTTGGTTTGGTCCTAATTTGCCAGGAAAACATGGTCCAGTAGAGGGAAGACTAAGTCCTCATTCCAGGGAGCTGGGAAATCTCAGCCTTGAAAACGTGTAATATATGAAGTTCATAGAGTCAGAATCGTAGAATCATGGAATGGTTTGGGTTGGAAGGGACCTTTAAGATTATCCAGTTCCACCTGCCCTGGGCTTGCCCTGCTATCCCAGGTTGCTCCAAGCCCTGTCCAACCTGGCCTTGAAAGGTTCCAGGGATGGGGCCTTCTCTGGGCCAGGTTTGTCTGGATTTGGCTGGACTGAATTCAGTGGTGTTGAGCCTTCTTATCTAGACCATGCTTTGGCAAGATAGGTTAGACCAGATGATTCCTGAGGTGTCTTCAAGCCTGGAATTCTCTGATTCTATGATCTCCTGAACACTCCATTTGAGGGTACCATGCTGTTTGCCCCACAGAGAGGAGCCAAGCCCAGGTGACCCTCAACGCTTTGGAAACCAAGCCATGATCTGACCACTGATGACTGACTCCTGACAGCCCCATCCCTACCTGTCCTCAACATCTCACAATGATTTAAGCACCAACACTTGGCCTCATAATTAGCAGAAGAAACTGAGGGTTTCTGCTGTAAGGCTGTGATTAAATTAGCCATTTATGGATTTCTGAGAGAAAGGAGACTAAAATGTTTTATAGTGTAGTTAAAAGAACCAGTGAATGATTCCCTCATGTTGAACATTTCCTAATGTCAGAATCAGGGTGGATGACACAGAAATCATAAATCCAATCGAGAAGTGTTAAAAATCACTTTAGTCTGCCAACTTACTAGAAATTCAATAAAATGGGATGGGAGAATTTATTTGTGTATGTGCAATAGATATGTGTGAAATTAAACCTGCGGAGGTGTCCGTGTGCAACACACGCACGACAGGGTGAGGATCTCCATCACCCACATATGACAAACGGGGGAGAAAAGGGATTTGGGAAAACAACCCCAGGTGCTTGACCTGGGGATGGAGGGGGTAACAGGATAGAGGTGTTTTCTGGGGGACAATTCGACTCTGTGGCTGGTGGCCCCATTGCATCCATACTCTGGGAATGGCCCCAGCTCCTCCAGTGAGCTGCCGTTTATTTTTACATGTTTATTTTTCACTTCACTCGTCCTGTTTAACGTATATTAACTCACATTTTGCCTGCACGGAGCGGGACTTTTAAGAGGCATGAAATGACAAAACAGGGCTTTGTTTTCCAGCCAGATTCCCTCCGTGTATGCTCCGCCGGTGTCTGCCTCGGCTTCCAGCTCCATCATCACATCCAACAGAGCCTGGGGCAAAGCTGGAGAAAAACACCCAGCGCATTCAATTTACAAACAGAAATAAACACCTTTCCAGCAGGTTCTACATAATCACTGAACAAAACCAGGGGAGTAAAAAAAAAAAAAAAAAAAGCCACCTGCAACACAACATTTTTTATGTAGTTTGTGTGCAGGGGTGACCCTTTATTTTCTCGAGGAAATAACGCTATTACGGGAAGACGTCTAGCACTGGGATCTCGGATGGCGCCGCAATCTCCTTCCCTGTTTCCCAAGGAGCTGGTGGCGTGGCTGCCGTGTCTCACCTCGGCAGATTGCCTGGCTGGGTGGCTGCTCTCTCCCCTGGCAGCGCCGGCACCGTGCCCCCCGACCGAAGCCATTTCTCGGTGTCGCTCGACCACCGGGATGCGCAACTTCGGTGAGCGGGCGAAAATGAGTCAGATATGAAAATGTCTGAGGCAATAAATTAACACACAGCAGGGCAGTGATAGCTTAATCCGTTCTAGTCCAAACAGTACCTGACACCCATTACTGCTCCAGGAGGTGGGACACCGTGGTGGTACTGGAGCGAAAATGATCATTCCCTACTGATTCAAGGCATTGCATTAGGTCTGTAATGCGATTCTGGGAGAAAACCTGTGCAGGGTTTTATGGTGTTTGTACACAGAATCCAGGTTAACCTGCCAGTGTGTTTTCTTGGGCTTCCTTTTTTTGATTAACCCAGAAAGAGATGTTTTAAGTTCAAGCAGAACTTTATTATTTTGCCTTTGTTGAACATCTGATAATAACTACTCATTATTCATGCTAAGGCTAATAATATATAGCCAACACTCCCAGAATATGAAACATTACCATCTTGGCTGGATAAATTTATTTGTAGAATGATTAAACAACTAAGATAAAATCAACATTAGCAGTCAGCATCCAACAGTATCTTTATAGTAATTTAATATTTACTGGGAAAAGCCCTAACACCTATTTGTAACTAATCCACTGAAAGTTTCAAAATGCATTTTTTAATATAACTGACGTCTATTTCTGCAAAAGGTTCTTCCAGGAAAATAAAACCAACTCAGTTTTTACCGTTGATGGCAGATAAACAAAAATGTTGTTGCCAAGGACATTATTGCAAAATTAAATGTCCTGGGAAACATATTTAATTTGCTGCTTTCCCTAATACTATGCCAAGCTTTCCTTTCAGGTACACCCATGTAAACCTACACTTGAGGATTTACTGTGAGGCTGGGTTTCCTTGCTTTCTGTTGCATACATATTGAAACTAAAGAAACCTATGAGCTCATGGACAAACTGAGAGAGCTCTTAGATACTTCTTTCCCCTTTCTTCCCCTTCTTGGCTGAAATTCAGAAATATGAACACTAGATGAAAAGGCAGAATTTAGAATTTGAGCCCATTTCATGCATTTATCTGCTCAGCCCAACATTAATTTTTCCATGAAAACAACCAGCCACTTGTGACACCAAGATCCTCTGACTCCTTCGGATGGACAATAAATAATTATGATGTGAAATACATAGATGTGTAATAAAGGGACATTCATGTTCTGTGGGTCAGCTGATAGGGCTGGTCACCAAATTCATTGCAAGCAGCTGCAACCTACCCATGGTGCCACGGTCTGGGGAGAAATGGATTTGGCTTCAGTGCTCAAACAAATACAAGATAAACCCGTGGCGTGGGTTCAAATATCAGGTTGCAACTTTTTTTTGCCCAGGTATGAAATAACCATAAGTATGTGAAACTCTGACCTCTCGTGGATATGTGGTTGATAACTCACAGGCTGCACAAACCAGGATCATTCTAGAGGTATCTGGGGGCAAGGAGTGAGGATATGGAGCCTACCAGACCTGCAGGTGCTGGTGCTGCTTTTAGAGCTCAGATTCCAGTAGCCCACATGCTTCTCATGGCTGGTTCTTGGTGTTGGAGCAGGGTCAGCACTGCCCTGGGCTGGACTGTGGTTCTGCTGACTGGGACTCACCATGCTCCCCTAGGAACTGCTTAAAAATCAAGTGTTAGCATCATCCAGATTGTTTCCAACTCCCAAATGCCATGGAAAAATATGAAGATTTGGGCCAGCAGTATCTCTGCTCACCCAGGACAGCCCCTCTGCCACGTGCAGGCATTCCCGACCCTGCTCAGGCAGGACACGCTGCTCTGAAAGCTCAATTCATCTCCCGGTGATGGACAGTTTAGAGCAGTGTTTCTCAACTACTTAAAGTTGAAAGAGCATTCAACCCTTTTGAAGAAAACCTACAGATCACCTTGGGAAGTGTCACCACAACTGCTTCCCTCTGCAATCCAGGGCCAAAACTCTGTGCGTTCACTGCTTGCCTTTGCTCCCTTTTCAAGCTGTTTGGTTTTCTGTGTGAGCAAATGGAACAGTTTGGCCACCCCCGTGTTCCAGGTCACTTCTCAGTGCCATATGGCTCACCAGTGGCTCCAGGACCACAATAAAATAAAAGTAGGCTGCAGTATTGAAAAAATTATGTGTGTCCACATTTATACCTAACGAAATCTTAGCCATAACAGATTTGATTCTTCACCTCCTTGCAGCATGTACATAGTGGTTTGCACTTGGAAAAACCAGAACAAACTCGACATTAATGCTGCCTCTCTGACAAGGTAGTTTTATATACTCAATTACCACCGCATTATCTTTCATCTCTACTATGTGTGAAAACAGTAAGAACCAAATATATTTCACTTAGGGTTCCTTCATTCCTAAGAGTTTGCCTTTGTCTTCCTTTACCCTATGCAGTGACAGCAAACTTCATGAATTAACTGGCTCCTGGTATAACTCATGCATGGAAATCCAATATAACCTCTTGGCTACGAGTAGCAACACTTCGCTTATCGTACTCTAAAAGAATTTTTACTAGTTAATTAAGATTTGTTTGCTTAATTTTTTTTCAGGCGGTTGGGGATGTTGCTCCTCTGTCATTTGGCTGGGAAAATCGTGATGTATATGCTGTATAAAAGTGCCAAATGAAGAAATGTGTAAGACTGCAGCGTATCTGGTAGTAAATCTCTTTTGTAATCCTAACTTCATATTTCCATTGAATTGTTCCTCTCGAGCTGTGCAGACAGTTGAAGTATTTGAGTGTAGTCACATATGCTTTGGTGCTGCTAACAGCCCTAAAGTTACTAATCCAGAGGCACACACAGGGCCCAGGATGTTGTTGGCACTCCTAGGGTTGCAAAATATTACAGCACACCTTCTCTAGTGCTTGCTTTCGAAATTTCCTTTGCACTTTGTTTACTATATATTCCAATAGTGTAATATTAAACAAAAACAGTGTGTCCTGTGCCAGAATGATTGATTACTACACCGTGGCAAGGTCACCTCCTAGGAACAGGCTGAGTGCAGTAAGGGCTGTCTGACTCATACAGTTAACACTATATCCGCATTGTATGAATGTCACCAGCAATCCAGTGATTTATTGCTTGGAAGGCTCTGTTCAATTTTTTCTGCCTGACCAAATTGCACATTTTCTAGAAAAAGAAGCAAAAATATTTCAGCACATGGATTACCCCAAGTCCTCATTTCTCCCACTAGGTTCAACGAGTCTTTTCAAAGATGCTGATCATCAAAACCTCATATTTTTCACTTTTTTTCCACCCTTTTCTGCCAGATATTTGGCAAAAATGATTATTGCACTAATGAAAAGGTGCAGCAGAAGATTGAGGGGTTTTTAATCAGATTTTGGTAACATCTGTGGGCCAGGAATAAGGGCAGCTGTATGCTCTGTTTCTTAATTTTAGTAAGATTTACTCTGGGTATAAAATGTTAGCCTCAGGCAAAATTTAACTGGCTTAAAAGAAAAGAAATGATAGTCTTACAGAAACTACCCAACTCAAACTGTTTGAAAACAGTGACTGAGATTAATCCCTTTCGCTCTAAGAAATTCCTACTTTCTGACAAAGAAGATATAATTATAGATTGAGAGAAATGGCTTTCAAAATTAACATTCCAGCAGACCCCAACATAATAGATACATTCATTCCTCATGTATCTGCATGGAAATCAAAGGAGATACATCATGTTTGAATCGAGGCTTTTATTTTTAGAACATGCAGCACATTTGCAGCGCGTGGAGGGAGAGTGGGAACAGCCCCACACCCAGCCAGGGAAACAGGCTGGGGGCCTGGGGACTGGGGTGCAGCCCTGGGCTCTGCAAACCCGGGGCCAACAAAAAGAGGATGTGTTTGAGAAGGTGTTTGGGTGCCTGGAAATTGAAGTATGTGAATTAGAGATGAGTGTTATGGCTTTTTCAAAAAGCACTTTTTTTTTTCTGTAGGCAGCTGCGTCTCTTTAGGTGTTTTTACCATACTTTTTACATCTGCTTTTCCTTTCTCCTTCCTCGTGTCACACTCACAGGAAAAAAAAAAAAAACAAAAACATATCAACAGGAAATCTGGGGTTAATATAAACCTTTATCTCAAAGAACAATAACAAATTGCTAGATGATGTATCTTAGCAAACACTACCTAATGCATCAATTAATGCTGCATCTGTCAAACTGTATCTAACACCAGAACTGAGACATATCAGCTCTCCCGAACCTGTTACAATGACTCTGGTTTTATTATTATGACAATAAGTGTGTTTGTGCAATGAAACTCCCATTTACTACCTGACCTTCAAAGCATCATCTCAGAGACCACAATTTAGGAAGCAACAACTGGAACCATCTTGAGATATTAAAAGAGTCTTCCTCTGTTCTCGTTTATAATTGTGGGCCAATTAAGAATTTTAATTTTAAATGGGAAAGAAAATTAATTTCGGGTGAAAGAGCGCCAGGATCTAGGCTCAGATGGGTATGTCGTAACTTTGGTCTGTTAAATCCAAAAATGTTCCAAAGCTCAAGGATGAGTTCATTGGTTCAGCTCACTCAAATGAACAAACAGAAGAAAGTGAAATGAAACAAAGCCAAAGCCAGCTGCGTGAGTGCAACACACCCAAAATACTCTCAGCAGAGGGAGGACCACGGAGCCACCACACTGCAGTGCTGCCAGGAGCTCATCCTGCAGCAGCTCCATTACGACCTGCACGTGACTTGGGTCATACTTCATCTTCTAATTGATATCTGCCATTGCCTCATAACTAACGATGACTAATGGTAATCTCTAGAAAGACAAATAAAAGCTAATGCAGAGCCGCTCTGTGGTGCGGTTCCCTTTGGAAAGCTCCCGGGCCATTAGGAAGCAATTGGAAGTGGAGATTGATGTGCCCTGGGGGTTGCTCCCGGGGATGCGGCGCATCTCCAAACCCCCGGGGCCCGGGGGCAGCTCTCCTGCTGCGCTGCTCCAGAACAGGGCACGATTCCCAACCCTCTCCAGCTGTGCTAGCCAGGGGCACACCGGAGCACAGCCAGGCCGTGGCATCGCACTGGGTCTGCCAAACACGGTTGAAGATATCCAACCACACCGAGGTGCATCCGCCAAGGAAGGCAACATTCCACACCCAGGATAACCTTGTTTTCTGTGTTTTACATATTTTTACTTCTTTGCCCACTAAGTGTGACTTCTTGGATGCAAAATATCATGGAATTAAATTGCCATGTGCTGCAGACAGACAGTGACAACAAACACATCAACAGGTAGCACCTTGCACACACAAAAGCAGCCTCAGTTTATAGCAGCTTGATTAAACATGCTGATTTTTCATAAGACTCATCTACAGCATTTCAGAAAAGTTATGCTCTTTTAATTACAAAGTTTATGTCACCCGGTGCAATTTTAATGTAATGAAACATTAAACTGGACCTCGTGCCTGATGTAAGATAAAATTATTCATTGAATATTAGACCACTAGGCCACCTACTGTTCTTTTACAAATGGTTGAACTATCACGGGGTTACAGAACTTAACATGTAAATTGCAGCAGAAGTTATAATTTCTGTTGCAAATCCCAAAAGACTGTCATTTAAGTCAAATATATGAGTGAAATTTTGCCTCTGTGCCATAATAATGCAGGGAAAATGACCAAAACCTGAACATTTTTAAAGTAATTATGAACCCAATAATAATGCATTTTTAGTTATTTAATCAAGAGACTTAAAAATTATTAATAGCAAGTTCTTCTTATAAAAATGGAGTTTTAAACACTGGCATTTAATTTTAGGGATAGCAATACCTGATCTAACCCATTAGTGAGATCTTTTGTAAAGCCAAGCAGCCTGTGCCTTTCAGAGCAATTCCTGCTCGTCTTTGACTTCATTACTCTCACATAAGCGAGAACAGCTTTATAAAATAATCTTTCTTAAAGTGAATTTAATATTTAGCTGCACACTGGAAATCTTGAGTAAGTTGAGTTAGATTAAAAAAATCGGGGCCTGAAATCCCCACATAGAGCAGATTTGCATGGATCCTGCTCAGAAGCCCCTTCAAATCCACGGGATCGTTTCCCTTCATCCCCAAAGCCTTTGGATCGGGTGTATAAATAGGAGAGGGCAGTTGCAGGGAAATTATTCGCGGTGCCTGAGCTTGCCTCCCAACCGCTGCCGAAGAGGAATCTGAGCAGTGACTGTGCATCACCCTGAATCTGTAATAATAGCACCTTTCCTGTCACTCTTTGTCCCTTCATTTTTAAACGTGATTGGGTCAGGAGCAGGCAATTTACATTTTTATATAATCTTTGCTCAGGTGATTCAGCTGCTCTGACGTTTGAGCATTTTGTGTGCAGCTCCAGGTTTCACCTCCCTCCCGGTGCATTTCCATATGCTGGGGGTCTGCCATCCTCGCAGCTGATACAGATCTATTTAGCTTCTCCCCCTTGCCATACCTGCAGCCTGTAGCAGGTTGTCAGGGAATGAATTTTCATTTTCTCCCCCGTGAGTCCATCACGTGGCTGTCACCAGAATT
Source organism: Lophotriccus pileatus (assembly GCA_035583135.1). Taxonomy (NCBI): domain Eukaryota; kingdom Metazoa; phylum Chordata; class Aves; order Passeriformes; family Tyrannidae; genus Lophotriccus; species Lophotriccus pileatus. The sequence continues at coordinate 34,860,226 of JAWWES010000169.1, forward strand.
TGCTCTGTCTGAACTCCTCCATCCCCCTGATTTATGGCTGGTTGATGAGAGGTTGGAGGGCTCTCAGTGTAGCAATAATCTGCACCTTGGTCCGGCACCCATCTAAAGTTAGGATTTCTGATCTAAATATTTAGTCCCCGTGGCACAGCAATCATTTACCAAATTATTAAATAACTTTTCGTCGGACCGAACACCTTTGGGATATTTTTCTAGGTCAATATTCATCAGGAGACCCCGAATGTAAAGGTTAAGTGCACATTTCCTCTGCCAAATAAGAATGAATTTCAAACCTGATTGATTCTGGTCATGGAAACCGTAAATACTTACTCCAAATGGTGGATAGGTTACTAAGTCCACTCATTTCCACATCTGATATCGATAATACTCTGCTTCCCCCTTATCAGCCCCTCTCATATTTCACCGGCGCGTGGGGAGCCGGCCGAGCCTGTCGGGGCTGGCTGATGGCCCCTGCCTTCCCCCTCACCATTCTTCAGTGGTCCTTGAATCTTTCACCCCTGTCACTCCTCTTTCATCATTATCTGAGGTGATCGGTCAGCCCTGTGCCACCACCTGTCTCTTCGATCCGATGCCAACAGTGCTCCGGAAAACTGTCACTCCTGAGCTCCTTCCATTTATAGTGAGTCTCATTAACACCTCTCTTCCCTCTGGCCATGTGCCACTACAATTTAAGATGACTGTTGTTACTAAACACGCACAAAAAAAATATGTTAAAATAGCGTTCAGAGCCCGATTTAAATCTATTAAAGCCTGACAATTTGGAGTTAAAATCTCCCTCAGTGTCTGCGCATGGTTAGGGGGGTGCATATATTTGATATTAATGCATTTATACCTGTTTAAATATATAGAGATATGCATGTATTCCCCCGCCCACGGTTTCCCAGCATTGCACCTCGTCTGGGAACAAACGCCGCTGCCGGCCCCCAGACACAAAGCCCGAGTAAAGAGGATTTATGCCTGGGACATAAAGGCAGCTGCGGGAAGGGAGAGGAACTGTGGCAGATCCTGGGGAGACTCAGGTCCAGGGCAGTGCTGCCTCAGTGGCCCTGATCCCCCAAACATCCCTGTCATGCCATGTAGGCACGAGAGCAATCCTGTTTCAGAGGAAAACACGTACGGATTAACCCCACACCTTTGTTTCTTTTCCCTTGATTTTTCTGTCCACGAGCAAATAATCCCTTGATGATAACTACGGTCCCAGAGCACTTCCTGGGAAGGAGACCACAAATTCATCCAAGATAGCTTTACAGTAAAAATTATTTTAAGCTTTTAGGCACCCAAAACGGTTTAATGATGAAATTATATGAACAGGATCAATAGTGTGGACAACCTGTGTCAGGGGATGTTTAGGCTGGATCTCAGGAAAAGGTTCTTCCCCCAGAGGGTGGTTGGGCACTGAACAGGCTCCCCAGGGCAGTGGGCACAGCCC
>JAWWES010000169.1:34861772-34876883 GCA_035583135.1 Lophotriccus pileatus
CCCCAGAGGGTGGTTGGGCACTGAACAGGCTCCCCAGGGCAGTGGGCACAGCCCCAAGGCTGACAGAGCTCAAGGAGCATTTGGATAACACTCTCAGGGACAGGGTGAGATTGTTGGGGTGTCCTGGGCAGGGCCAGGAGTTGGACTTGATGATCATTCTGGGTCCCTTCCAACTTAGGATATTCTGTGATTCTATGAACCTCTGAGCTGTGTAAGTGCATGGTAAGTAGCTTGCTACTCTGTTTATATAATTTCAATCTCTTTAATGAGTTACATGAGTTTTCAGAGACTTCATATGGTTTTAACTGACAACTCTTTTCACTGCAGTACCTTCATCCTCATAATCAGTCCGGATTTCCTTCTCTCAAACTCTGTAACAGCACTTGTTTAGAAGGCATGAATGAGAACAGGGATTGAAAAGAGTGAAACTAAAGAGTTTCTCCCCTTTTTGGGAGTAGGACAGCACAAAAATAATTTTTCACAAGCCCGACTATCAGGCACAGGCAGGGACATGCCTTTGCGGCTCACACATGCTCCCATGTCCTTGTGGGTGGACATTCATGTGGCCACCAGTGGCACTTGTAGCACTGCTGGGGATGCCTTGGAACTACAGAAATTGGGTTTGGTGCAAGAGTTGATATTCTTAAGGGCAGAAAGGTGCTACAGAGGGATCTGGACATGCATGGAATGAGGCATGGAATGAGGTTCAACAAGGTCTAGTTTTGGGTCCTGCCCTAGAGTCACAACAACCCCCAGCAGCACTACAGCACTACACTGGAGGAAGAGGGTCTGGAGATCTGCCTGGGGAAAAGGGCTTGGAGGGGCTGGTCGACAGTCGCTGGACATGAGCCCAGGAGTGCCCAGGTGGACAAGAGGCCAATGGCCCCAGTGCCAGCCATGTGGTGTCACAGCCCAGGGCAGTGACTGTCCCTGTGCTGGCCCTGCTGGGGCACCTCCAGTGCTGGGGGCAGTTCTGGGCCCCTCCTGGCAAGACAGACATTGAGGGGCTGGAGGGTGTGCAGGGAAAGGAATGGAGCTGGGGAAGGGTCTGGAGCACCAGGAGGGGCTGAGGGAGATGGGGGGGCTCAGCCTGGAGAAAAGGAGGCTCAGGGGGGACCTTCTCGCTCTCTGCAACTCCCTGAGAGGACAGGGGAGCCGGGAGAGTTTGGGCTCTGCTCCCTGGGGACAAGGGACAGGAGAAGGGGAAATGACCATAAGTTGCAGTAGGAGAGGGTTAGATTGGATACTGGGAAATCTCTTCACCCAAAGTGCTGTCCAGCCCTGGCACAGCTGCCCAGGGCAGGGGTGGAGTCCCCATCCCTGGAGGGACTTAAAAGCCGTGTGGATGTGGCACTTGGAGACATGGGTTAGGGGTTTTCTTCGCAGTGTTGGGGGAATGGTTGAACTCGATGGTCTTGGAGGACTTTTCCAAGTCCTCTTGTCTTACAGACTTCTCCATGGTGCTTATGACTAAATGTCTGCACTAAGCCTGGACAATGTCTGGGGCTTAAGATGATTTCAGAGCTCACAAGTTTGCTCTGCTGATAAAATGACATTAAAAAAGCTGAAATTCAGTGTGGTGGGTAGCAGGGGCTGTGCACTGTCACCAGCTCACATGGGCCCTGGGGCGCATGCATTTGGTTTTGCCCATCTGAACTATTTCAGTCCAATCAACCTTTTACATGCAAAATAGTGATGGTGTAATCTTAATAGTTTTTTTGAGAACACAGTCTAAAATGCTGTATGGTTTTTAGGAAAACTCTATTTTAAAATCAAGCAACAGGAAGGATTTTATCTTTTTTAAAGTTTCACTGTACTAAGAAGCTGAAATTATATAGCACCTTCCCAATTTAAAAATAAAACATAGCACTTTTTAGTAGCTTGAATTCAACCCAAGACCTCAGGTGTGATCATCCCAAACTACAGAAAGTGCAAGAACTTGAATTTAAGGCCAAAACTAGATTTGCTTCTTGTTTTAATATTGAGCAACGTTTAAATATTGGACACATAAACTTTAGTTAGGCTTAAACCATAAAGAGGGTCTGCATGTCCAAAGCTCCTGCAGATTTAGGTCTCAAGGAGAGAAGGACAAGGAGCACTAAAAACCAAAGAGAAAACAACTTTTTATTCATTATTATTATTATTATTATCTTTAATTTTGAAACAGCATAATTTTATTATTTTTTTCTTTTTAAATCTACCAGACTTTTCCATACAGTTTGAGATCAGGAATGCCAAGTCTGAGTGTGGAGAGAATTGCCTTTGCCAAGTTACACAACATGGAAAATAAACCCTTGTAACAGAAGCTCTCCTAGGAGCTGCTGCATGGATGTGGATGCTGTAGCAGCATCCTGCAGGCAAGATCCTGCTTTTCCCAAGGTAAATTCCCAATTTTCCTCTGTTGCCTTCTTGTACACAGTCTTTACCTTGATAAGGTTATATATTGTGATAGTGCTGTTAGATCTAACACCGAGCTCACTCTCTGTGTTCAGGATAAACCACTGGAATAAAGCATTTCCACCTTTTGCTATTCACTGTCTCCCAAAAAGCTCCCTCAAGCGTGGATTTAGGGACCACCTGTGCCCACAAACTCAGCAAAGCAAAAGGGGTGTACAATGGAGGGAGATGAGAGCTCAACTTCACAGCAGCTCTCAAGCAATTCCCATAAATTCCATCAGCAGATGGGCGCGCCCATTCATTCCTTCAAGTGTCTCTCTGCAAACCATGAAACTCTGGCACTGCCAATGCCAATTTTAGTGCCACCTACATAGCTGCCAAGTGAAGCAGGTTGTAAAGTGTTGTGAAGCATCATTCAAAACAATCTGATTGAGAAATTCAAAACGTGGACATCCAAGACATGATTCATATTTTTCCAAATATTTTCTTCTTTTTGATCACCTGTCTACACCTAAAGCTTATGAATACAAGCAAAAATGTTTTAGTTCTTTCATGTTTCACTGCTTTCAATGCTGAAACGAGATAGGTTTAAATTAGATGTGAGGAAGAAATTGTTCCCTGTGAGGGTGGGGAGACCCTGGCACAGGTTGCCCAGAGAAGCTGTGGCTGCCCCATCCCTGGAAGTGTCCAAGGCCAGGGTGGATGGGGCTTGGAGCAACCTGGGCTAGTGGAAGGTGTCCCTGCCTTTGCCCAGCCCTGCAGACTTTGTGGCACAGCATTAGTGGTGTCTCCTCACAGAGCCCTCACTGCACCGAATGTCTTGCAGAATCTTTTGTCATATCAATGTTGGGAATTGTATTTCTGGCCCTGAAGTTTGCTTTCAACCTTATTGATCATGCAGTCTTGTTCTATGACCTGGAACGTGTCTGTCAACAGCTGTTTCTCAGTCTTACAATGTCCAAAGTCACAAAGTTACTGTCATGAGCTCAGGGACAAGTCAGGCTTTATGGCTACTCCAGACCATTAAAGAGCATTATATTTGTCTGCTTGCCAATCATCACTTATTTACTTTTGTGATGTTAAATAATCTAAACAAAGCAACTACAGATTGCTTATCAGGCTCATGATATCTCACTGTCAAAATACAGGTGCTTTTCTCATTTTTTTTTCCCAGATACATAAAAGCTTGTTACCACAAGAATGCAAGGACAAATCTTCATCACACAAGGAACAACAATAGTGTTTGAAGATGGCAATTCAAATTACGTTTTTGTGTTGCAGAGTTAATTTTTTAACCTAGTTTTCAAGTGGCTTCTAGTTACATATGTCATATTTTAAGTGTCTCTCAACCCCGAATGAGTTTGAAATATTAACCTTGCATATATAAATCCAAAACCCCACCTAAAATTGGTCCCTATATAGGCTATGGGTAGCATTTTTAAAAGAAAATAAAATGCTTATTTGCAAAATTCTCTGCTATCACAAGTCAGGTCTCTTGGCATGACAGATCTGTACAGTCCCTCTTCTTTAGCTCCCATATAGTGAGAATAATGAATCACCATTAATTTCTATCATTAAATGGGTCATGAAAACTTTTTTTCCATAATTTCAGAGAAAACAATTTTCCAGTAAGCATTTATTTGATGCTCACTATAAAAAAGTTTTAGGTTCAACCCTACTAAAAATAATCATCAGCAATAGCAGTAAATAATAATAATATTTTCTACATAGCAATAAGATCCTTGTAGGCTTGACAAAAAATGCTTATGCTGACCATGGCTCACCTATGGGCCATGAATTTGTTGAGAATTATGTTGGGAGAGTTTCACAGACCTGGTACATGAGGATGTGCGAGTTGTGTTCACCACACCAAGGTCCAAAAAAATTCCTAAGTTTTTCCTTTTTCTTTTATATTATCTCCAAATCAGATTTTTTTAAAAAAGCATACCAAGAGTTCTGATTTTTGCACTTTCCCACTGTCCATCTCAATCTAAGTTTCCTGGTGTCTCCATCCGACTGTGCCTGCAGACCAGGAGTCCAGGAGGTGTTTGGGGAACTCCAGGATTGGGGGAAAAACAAAAAGACAATGCTGCAAACACGAGCTTTAATTGGAAATTTAGAATACAGGAAGCCACTAATGGCACTGTAACACCATCCAAAGGTGTCCAGGGGTGCTGTGCACACTGGGACATCAGGGACAATCAGCCTTTCACTCTTCCTTTGGTCTTTCTTGCGTATTCCACCCAAATCCCTGCTCCAAACCCATTTGTTCATTCCTGTGATGGGGCCTCTGACCTGCTGATTTGTTTATTTTTGTTGTTGATTTGCCCATCTGCTGATGTTGGTTTTGTCATTTGTTTACTTCAAGTTAATGTTTCTTTGATTTTATTGCGGAGCACTATGAGGTCCTAAATGATATGGGCATGTATAAAAATAAATGATGGTTATTTATCATTATCATTATTGCACTTGGCCAGGCCTTTAGCTCACTAAAGATACCACTGTCTTCAGGGGCCTCTGAGATTTTGCTTTTAATCTTGGGGGGATTTCTAATTTCTAGGATATATCCCTAATAATGAGCTGCCTAGGAAAACTGTGAGCCTAATTTTCCTGGGCATCTGATGAAACACATTAATGATGACACGTAGAAACAACCCAACCCCCTAAATCCCACTTTCCAACACAAGGTTGGCCTCTTTTTACCATTTTAATTATTGGTGTGAAAAACAAAGAGCAAATAAATCTGTGGAAGACTTGTAGAAATTCAAGCTGTCCCCAGCTACAGTGGGTTAAAGAGAAGGGAATACAGTAAGTAAAGTACTTGCCTGGCACAGGGAAATGGATGAAGGTTAACCAAGTTAATCTTCCCCTATTTCCTCCCCTCCTTGCTCAAGGCCTCCAGGCTCAACCATCATTAGGAACCATATAATTGACTCATCCACAGGATTTCCTTTTTGTGTTCTGAATTATGGCAGATTTTCCACATTATTTTTTTTCCTTTTTTTCTTTTTTTTTTTTTTTTTTTTTTAATTTTAAACATTTGAGGCATTTAAACAGCAGGAATTCTTCCTCCACAGGTAGAAAATTTGTCCTATTAGTGAAGAGCACAGAGGCATTTCTAATTCCGGACACCACGTATTCCCCAGCACCATTAAAATCTGCTGATTAACCAATGGCCCAATGGATCTCCATGTGCTATACAGCTGTCACATCAGATGTTTTCTCTGCTACAATTGGTGTGTAATTTTGCTTGGTTTAAGTGCAGAAGGGGGGAATTTCCTTGTGATGGTACAAATAATTCATCACGGGCTATGGCTCAAGATTGTTATGAGGGAAAGAAATATCTCACAGTTATACTGTAGTTCATCCTACACCTGACAAGAGAGTGTTTGGCACATATAGTGGAAGCTTGATAAAATGGTTTAAAATCAGACACCGAAAAAGAATTGCAAAAGAAATTCTTCTTCAAAAATCATTTTGTGCTGAATTATTTCTTTTTTACTTGAAAGCCCTGTTAATACACAGAGAGCATAGCAGGGCTGCTATTAAATGTGGGCAAAAAAATCACTCATTTCGTAGCGAGGCACCTTCGGTTTTTTGTGTTGTTTTGTTTTCCAAACTGATTTTAAGACCTGAGAGAAGCATGTCCTATAGCAAACAGTCTAAAACAAATGTTGGGAGCTTTGCTTCATTATGTGGTACATTGTAGTTTTATGCATGTACGCTGTGTGAACAAGAGGGTTAAAAGTTAAACAGTAGCCTAGGGCTAACACACTTGCAAGCTGAACAGGTACAAAATAGGCTTTTGTTGCTTTCAAACTATTACTGTATGTCTTTAGCAGGAAATAACAGAGCGGGCATCTGTGTGCAAAAATGGATTTCCTCCCAGTTCCAGGTAGTGTGGAACGGGGCTGGTTTAATGGCTGGAATGCCCATATGACCTTTAATCCAAAGTCATAAATTTGTCAGTGTCTGAAAGTGGCAGGATATCATTGCTAATGAGGCCAGTTTTTAGGACTTTGTATATCAGGAGCAACATCAGGGAGGACGGTGCAAAGGAGCCTCACGTGGGGTTGGGGGCGGGGGGGGGGGGGGAGGGATCATTAAAGGGAAATAAAAGAGCAGCGTTAGAATTTCACAGAAAGTAATGAAGAAACAGCCAAACCCGGCGAGCTCAGGTTGTTCTGCATTTCATAAAATGATAAATAACTCCTAGTCATGTTTATGTATAATGAATTACAATCCCGCTCCGTTTACCTTAGTAACATTTTACAGGGGTTGTATTTTACTCCCAACTACCAATTATGTCATCATCCTGGCATTTACCTGGACGTAATGATACACAGCAAAGCCATTCTTGGAGCATAACTCACTGCTTAAAAGTGTTTGTAAAGCCAGACTGCATCCTATATACTCATAATGACTTGGAGATTGCTATTAAATTTTACAGATTAAAGTTTACTAAATCTTAAAGTCTTTGTGCCGCTTCCAGTATTTCTTGTTAATCCTAAAGGGAAAGATGCTCAGCCATTGAAGTGTCAAAAACTATGTAACCCTCCCTAAAAATAAACAGAAATAACCCAAGTTCGGGTCAGGGAACTTATTAAACAAAGACACACAACAACATAACTAATCCTGCAGCTTCAGTACATGAATTTTAATGGTTAATTTGACCCATCACAGGATGTTTCATCCACAATCATTGTTTTTTTTGTGGAAAACAGGCTGGGAAGGGCACTGAGGCTTTCCAGTGCAGGTTTCATTTCTGCAGGAGTCCAAAACCTCAGTCAGAAATATCTACTGTAACATTATCTTACATTTATTCAATTTAATTTCAGTTTGAGAAGGATAGCATATAGATCTTTTTATAAGCTTGTAAGGTCACCAAATTTAAATTAAAGTGACCTCTTTTAAAGCACATTACTAAAAGTACTATGTGGAGGGAAATTTAATATGAATGGTTAAAATGCATGGAATTCAGATTTTACTGTCAAACAGCTCAATTAAACAAATTGAATTTTTAAGCAACAAAAGGGAATTGAATCAAATTAGAAACAGAGTGGGATCTGAAATGTGGACATTTATGAGTGATAGTCACAGGGCCCTCCAGCAGTGAGTTTTCTTTATTTGTTGCCTCAGCAGTTAGAGGGGTTGGCAGGCTGCAACACAAAAGGATAAAAATGTTCACCATTGAAACACAGTTTTTGGCTCCCAATAAATCATCTGTCACTTCATCACAGCCCAGTAGATAATGAGCAATAAAGTTTTCACACTCAGGCAATGAGGAAGCAGACACAAGAAATACAGCTAAAGCTGCTGTCTCTCTGTTCTGTAAACGCAAGGTGCTTTGTGGAATAAATGACCTCTGGATTTCTGGAAAAGAATAATTCCTGCCTTGGTAAAATAAACCATTTGATGCACTAAAAAAAGCCAAATCTAATAACATTACTTAGTTCCTTTAATGAAAGAAATAATCACATTATATCTATGAGCTCCAGCCATCTATAACAGGAAGAGATTCCAGGGTATTACCTCCGAAGTTGTCTCTCTATTGCCAGCAAAGCATATTGCTGAAAATACAATAAAGCTGCACAATAATTTCAAGTGGGATTGTTTGCAGAGATTCAGGAGACATTTGTGTTTGGGGCCCAATCCTGGGAGGTTTTCCCAGCCTGACCTCCCTCGCAGGGATGAATGTCCAGCTCTTCCCTGGGGTCTTGTCACACCACAAAGAACCTCTGAGGGTCTCCCAACAACAAGATGCAACATCATCAGGCTAAATTAATTGCAAACAGGTCTTGTCTTGACCCAGAAATTTGAAGTGTTAATTTTAACAGTATTTTACCTCACCCTGATGCCTTCTCACTGTTGTTTTGGTGAATAATTTGCAGTTGTTACGCCACAGTCCAACAAAAAGCTGTTGCTATTTAGTTCAAAATGACTTCTTTTAGCTGTTTTCAAAACTGAAGTTTCAACCCCACTTCAGCTCGCTGATAATGCTGAGTATATTCATCATTCAAATTTCATATCAAAGCCATTTCAGCAAAGGTATCTTGGATGGCCACGAACAAAGTCTAGTTCACATGCAAAATGTATCAGTCAAAAAGTGACAATGTGGCCCATAAACCACATAGAACATACACCGATTCATGTTTTAACTCTATATCAGCATTTGAAGGGACTTGAAGTAAAATAAGATCAGATATTCTTGTCATATGCAAATGGCAACTTAATATTTGCATAATGTGTCAAGGTAGAAAAATGCAAATAAACTTTGGGAAAGTCTGTATTTTTGTCATTCTCTCATAGAGCTAATTAGCAACTTGAAAGGAAATTGAAAGCTTCTCTTTTCTGAACTCGATGTCAGCTAAAAAAAGCCACCGAACTCTGCTTATTTCTAGACCATGTAAGATGAGCAATTAACATCTCCCTTTTATTGAACTGCTTACACTGATCCATAGCCATAAAGGCTGTTTATCAGCTTCCCAAGTTGGATAAGGAGATACAGCTCTGCTGGAATAGAGGTCACACAAATGTGAATGGAAAGAGAACACATTCTGCTATTAAATGGGGTAAATCCAAGCAAGATTCTTTGAGATAGATGAAAACTTGAATTTACCCCAATGCACTTTAAAGCAGGACGAAAAAATTACACAGAGGGATCTTCACACTGAAAAATGTGTGAAAAAGAAGCTTTTTAGATGCTCAAAACATGTCTTAGATCATTACAGGGTCCTAATACTCCTTGTGAAGGTTTCCACTGTATTTTTTTATGATATTAAGGATGTATTATTTATACCCACTGCAGCCACGCCATGGAATACACGAGGAGAGTTTGTTTAGCAACAGAGTGAAAAAATATTTGCTACAGGGGCAGTCTGGCAATATTGCTTGTTAAGACATGCTATTTGTAAGCAAATTTATATGAAAAGTATGCAATGTCTAATACTAAACTACTCCAGCCCCAGACTGAAGGGTGATTTTACAAACGTCCTGCAGCACTCAATCATTCCTTCATTTTAATGTCTTTATTTTATGATTTTGTTGATGAAATACTACTTACCCAGTGCTCAAAATTCCTTTTAGGCTGCAGGCACTGGCTAGTTGACATGGCAAGCCATATTTTACAGCTATATATTTCAGCTTTCTCTGTCCAAGTTGGAGGACACAGTAGCCAAGATGGTTTTTCATAGTAGAAATATATTTTCATATTTATTTATTGATTTGACTAATGTATCTATTTTTCAATTCACATGCTTATGTTTCAATCCATTAAAGTGATTCATGGTCAAATAATATGTTATTGCAAGTACAAAGAGGAGATAAAACCACTGTACACTCGCTATAACACAAGAATAAAAATAATAAAAATCCATTGCATGATTAAATATAGTTTTTAATCCCCACATGATCATGAGTAAACTGATGTTTTTAATTATTTTTCTTTAAAATAAGTTGGATTTTTTTCTCAGTAAAATGCAATTACCTATTAAATAGGTTCTCAGGAATAAACATTCTTACCCAGCCTAAGTGCTCAGTGTAAAATTAACATAAAGCATCAAGTTACTAGCAAAATAAAAAAACTCAAAAGGCTTTTAATTAGTTAAAAGGAGAATTAAATGGCAACTGATAAAGGAATGTTGAGCCTGTCACCTCTGGGGCAGGGCTGAAGGAAAGCCTGGAATGGTGGTGGGCTGGAATTGCAGCTGGGATGGTGGCTGGTGGATGCTCACTATCACACCTGATATTGCTGGGCTTGGTCCAGGGTTTTGGAGCCAGACAAAAAACTCCATAAAAAAGGCAAGGAAACCCATCCATCAGGAGGGGTAGCACCCAGGCCCAGCTGTGGGACATCTCCAGTCTCCAGCTCAGGGATCAGTGTTGTCCTTGTACTGCTGGGAGATTTTCCTTGCTGGTTTTTCTCAAAAAATTGGCTTTTCTCTTGTTCTTCACTCCTGAACCAAGAAACTTAATGGGAAGCAAAGCCAAAGCCAGAAGAGTCCTTGAGGACTGGCCAGAGAGCGATTCTGGCTCTTTCAATGATGGTGAGCACTCCTGGTGCTCAGGCACAGGAGCCAAGCTCAGCTGTGGGATCACAGCATCATGGAATCACAGACTGGTTTGGGTTGGAAGGGATCTTAAAGCCCATCTTGTTCCACCCCCTGCCATGGGCAGGGATACCTTCCACAATGTCAGGTTGCTCCAAGCCCCGTCCAACCTAGCCTTGGACACTTCCAGGGATGGGGCATCTGCAACTTTTCTGGACAAAACTTGCAACATGAATATGAATTTGTCATTCCAGGGATAGGAGGACAAACCCTCACCCAGGACATGCTCTGTCCTGACCACCCACAGGAGAACGTTGAACCCGCAGGGCTTCGTGCTCAGAAAAGATCATTTATTCATGAACTTCCACCTTCTCCAGAGCTGGAAAATGTTTTGCTTTTTTCCCAAAAGAAAGGTTTTTCAAACCAATGTATTTTTTCAATCCAGTAACTGGGGTGAATTTATCAATGCAACTAGGGGATTTCACCCAGATGTTCTGGGTCTGAGGCAGTGGAAAGGGGACTTGTGTTTGCTCAACAGTCACTCAAAATCCTTTGTCCCCAATCAAAGATTCAAAAAAATTACTAATTATGTATCAGTAATCACTTTTGGAAATAAAAGTTATAGATTCCAGGAGGAAGAAAGAGAAGGGAAAGCAAGGCAAGGCAAGGGAAAACAATAATTTTAATTTTCTTTTCTGCACTGAAAACAAAAGAAAAGCAAAAGCAAATCAAATGAATTTTAGGGAGTCATTTTGCAGGGAATATGGAACAAGCTGATGCTACTGGGGAAGACAAAAAGGAACAAAAACCTCAATAACCCTAAATATCGGTAAATGGGGAATGTAACAAGCCTGAGAGAGAGTTGAGACTGAAATATAAAGGAGAGAAAACAGGCCCACAGAGGAGGGAGATTCAGAGCCCATAATGAACAAGTGGGGTGACATCCTCATATGCTCCAACCCTGCTGCACTTATTGCCAGGCCCGTGATGGCTCAGTAATTATAGATCAGCCATGGGAAATATCCCCCACGCAGGAGCTGAGGACACTGCAGGAATAACTGGAAATGGGGCCGTGGAGGGGGAGCTGGGAGGACGCGGAGTTCGGGAGGACGGGAAAGCACATCAAGGGGCAGCCCAGGGAACCCGCTGGAATTCCGACAGGCTTCCAGAGCCGGCTGAGCTGCACCATTTCATCTGTGCACCCCAACTCTGGGAGAATGAAAAGGTAGTTTAAAGTCACCTTAGGTCCCCCTGGGAAGCCAGAGCACAGAAGGCTGTCAATGTGTTGAGGTAGAGCAGCTGAGAGGCTCTGGAGAGAGAGAGCTAAATGAATAGAAACTTGTTAAATGATGTGAGTTAATGAGAGCATTTTGGAATTAACCAGCTTCCATGACTTTAAATAAAACCCCAATGTCATTTTAAATTAGATTTTGTACATTTTTGAAACCATTATTTTTTTTTTTTTTTTTTCCACGAGGTGCATTGGTGGGAAGATGGAAGCATTAAAATTTAATGTCCTCAACCCACTAGTGGTGAAATATTGGTATTCCTTCATCAAGCAATTCAGAAATAGGGGAACAGTGACAACAGCCAAGAGATTACCAAGACATGAGGAGTCACCCCGTTATTTTAGGAGATGAAGAGATGAAGTCCACAGCCAAGAATGAGAACGCAGATGATGGAACCACTATCCTCTGGCCCCACATTGTCACACTGGTCATTCCAGTCCTCATTGCAGCAAGTTTTTTGCCCAGTGGATGAACACACAATGGTTTTGGAACCTTAATATGTACCCTGTTCCAGTGCCATGTTGTCAGCTGGCACTGGAATGACTGCTCTTGGCATGGATATACCTTGATTGCTCAGAACTTTCCTTGTACTGCTTTGATGGCACTTAGGAGAGGTGATAGGGCTATAACTCCTAATTTTTTTGTTTGTTGTTATTATTATTGTTATTTAGGCCAGCTCTTATTATTTTAAAAGAAAGCCTCTCACAGACGTGAGGGAACACGTTTTGAAGGAAAAACATGTCAGGAAGCATCCAGGTGCTTCCCAGCTGAGTCTGGTTGATCAATGAACTCCCCACATCAAACTTATGCTGTAATCCAGAAGATTTCCAGATATGTATTAGAAGGTAATTTTCTGCACTAATTTTGTGTTTTCAACAGCTATGCTTTCCTCAAGCCATCTTAAAAATAGGATGTGCCAGTGGAACAGGCACCAAGCTGGGACTGTGATGGCTAAAGTCTAAATGTCTTTACTTTTCATATGCTCATGGAGAGCCTCAGGTCTGATCACTTCTGAAATATTCATGCAATTCCACTTCAAAATCTTCAAAATTTATTTTTTTCTTACTTTATTTGTGTTGTACTTTCTTGCAGGTTCAAACTGGGGATGTTGGCACTGCCAGACTAAGAAGGCCAGCATGAAAATTAAAGGCTGTGAAGGTGCCCCTGGCACCACAGCAACAGATGATATAAAAATATTTTAGTCAAACAGAATCCCAGAATCCCAGACTGGTTTGGGTTGGAAGGGACTTTAAAGACCATCTCATTCCACTACCTGCCATGGGCAGGGACACCTTCCTAGACTAGGTTGCTTAAGATACCAAATATAATTAAGCTGCTCACAGTGTGGCAATTAATTGTCCTTCCCAATCTATGGAATTACTTTGTTAGGAAGGAAAGCACCTGTGATGGTGGTGGGTGGTGACCAGCCATGGAGGCAAGGCAGTCATCACATCAGAATCCCATCAAGGATGAGATACAGTTGCCACAGGTGGGCAGGGAGTGTCCCCTAAGGCGTTTTAAAGCCATAATTAGCTTTGTGATGCATAAACACCAACCAAAAGCTCACACAGGCTTGTAAGACCCAAAGAAACTTTTCTGGGAAAGGGCCCAGTGTCTTAAATAAAGAGTCACCAGGTCCTAGAGCCTGATCTTGGGTGTTAATGTTGGACAAGGCAGCAACAATATGGGATTTGTGCAGCCAAGACTAGGAAAAGAAGCTGTAAATTGGTCACAGAATGGAAGAAGAAATGGAAAAGCAGGATGGGATGGGGCACATGACAAGCCCCACATGTCCCATGCTCACCACAGGCTGGTCCCACACCACCAACACAGACCCACAGTAAACTTAGCACCAAGCCCCAATTTAAAAACTCCCAGAGCTTTTATATGATAATTACAGTTATTATAACTGGCCCATGAAATAAACACCTCTCCCAATTATGCAAAAGGCATGAGGTCCTTCAGAGACAGAAATCTCACAATAGGATTGACTTGCCAGCATAACAACGTAGAGGGAGAGAGGTGCAAGATGAATAACAATAATATTATGGTACATATAATGTATGTTTTAATTAGCTAAAGGTAATCAAATGAGGTTTGTCACTATTATATTAAGGTCAGGTCTCCACATGGTTTCATCAACAACATATTAAGACAAGGGAGGTGATGCCAAATTGGGGTTTAAACCTAATCAACATAATTAAACAAAGCAAGAACATGTGTTTAGAGCTACACCCACTTTACTGATCTCTCTATTTTAATTATTCTTGTAGAGTAAATATTAGGACCAAAATAACTCTTAATTAAATTTTTCCCGTACAAACAGAAAGCGCAATCTTCTTTCAATTTGTTATTTTTGTCGAGTGGATGTACAATATCCAGGTCTTTTGTAGTAGAAACCATTTCCAAAGCGTGCTCAAATTATGCCAAACAGCCTAATACATTCCAATGTATTGACATACTGACTTCTAATGTGTGGGAAACGGGAAACTACACTGGCCTAAAAAAGTCATGGGAAACCATAAAACCAAACTAAGAATAATTTAAACTGATTGGATGCTTCCTTGTAAGAAGTCCTTAGTTTCTAAATACAAAATGTGGACATTGAAATGCGGTCAAGTTATGACTTAAATTAGAAAAACATGTTTTCTTAGGTTTCTATCTTGCAATATTTGGCACGACTCAGACACTGGGGAAAGAGTTATGTCAGTAACATTTTCAAAAGTGCTTAAGTGGCTTTGCCTGGGGTAACGTTCAGATGGGACTTAGATACTCAGCAGTCCAGAAGACATGAGTTTGCAAGGGCTTAAAAGTGTTCAAAGAAGCCTAAAAATGTTACAATTTTAAAAATTCATGTCAATATTTTTAAAATTCTGATCTGAAGGAGGTGACATCCCATCCACATCTGCTAGAAAGGTGGACTTGATGATCTTGGAAGTGTTTTCCAAACTTAATGGTTCTGTAGTTCTATAAATCTACTCTGAATAAAAGGCTAGATATTACTAAAAGTACCAATATTTGAAATAAACCTAATATCCACTCAGGTGAACTGTTGCATCCCAGTGCAAGGCTGATGCTTGCCCCTTTGGTGGGATTTCTCCTAATTTAGTTGTATAAGTAAAAGCAGAATCAGGTCTGTAAACAGAAGTTGGAGCTGAGGATTACACACTGGAGGCCCATAATCCTCCTGGAACTTGGCATTAGTGGGAAGACTTCAGTTTCCTGATGAGGTTTTCCTCCGTGAAATTTATTCTACAGAGTAATACAATACCAGAAAGATTTGGGTTGGAAAAGTCCTTAAAGCCCATCCAGTCCCACCCCCTGCCATGGGCAGGGACACCTTCCACCAGCCCAGGTTGCTCCAAGCCCCATCCAAC
>JAWWES010000169.1:34876917-34903598 GCA_035583135.1 Lophotriccus pileatus
CTGGCCTTGGACACTTCCAGGGATGGGGCAGCCACAGCTTCTCTGGGCAACCTGTGCCAGGGCCTCCCCACCCTCAATTGGGAATTCCTTCCCAATATCCCTTCTAGCTCTGCCCTCTGGCAGTGAGAAGCCATTCCCCCTTGTCCTGTCTCTCCAGGCTCTTGTCCCAAGTCCCTCTCCAGCTCTCTTGGAGCCCCTTTAGACACTGGAAGGGGCTCTAAAGTGTCCCTGGAGCCTTCTCTTTTCCAGGGAGAGAAGCTCTCCCAGCCTGCCTCCATGGCAGAGGGGCTCCAGCCCTTAGAGCATCTTCATGGCCTCCTCTGGACTCTTTCCAACAGTTCCATGTCCTTCCTGTGCTGAATACCCCAGAGCTGGGCTCAGTGCTCCATGTGAGGTCTCACAAGGGCATAGTAGAGGGGGAGAATCCCCTCCCTTGGCCCGCTGCCCATACTGTGGGATGAGCCCAGCACAAGGAGTGTTGCTGTGATGGATCATGTCCAGCCTCTCAAACCACCAGCAGCCCCCAACTCCTCAGCAGGGTTGCTCTCCATCCATTCAGAGAGGCTAAAACTGTAAATCAAATTTTTCACTTGAAAAAGGGGCGTAGCTAAAACACACCCCGGGGCTGGGCACTTTCCTGATCCAGGTCTCCAGTGCAGCACAGCACGAGTTAAAAACATGAGAGCAAAAGGTTCTTAAAGCCTCAGGGAGCTCAGCCCCGAAAAAACGAGCCCTTCCAAGGCTCTGCTGGCAGCGCTGGCATGCGAAGGACCCCAAATGAGTTAAGAAGTCTTCCACTCCATCATGAAGAATTGTTCTCTAGAGTATCTACCAGTGGGGAAATGCTTAAAACACTTACCATATGTGGCTAAGAAGGGTCTAATTTGTCCATTTGGAAATTTTGCCTCTTTTGAAAGGATAGTTAATTTCAAGTAATTTATTTCATAGATGAAGCTTTCTTTGGAGTGGTTAATATATCACCCGTGGTTGCCTGAACAATTAGAAATTGTCACCAAAGAAAAATGTCGCAGTTCATGTAAATAACTATTTACCTAAAGGAAATGGGAATCCACAAGAGTCAGCATACTTTAATGAGCCATGACAATAGAGAAAAAAAAAAAAAAACAACAACAAAACAGCCAATGGTACAGTGCATCTGCTAAAGCTGACATTGCTTATGGTAAAAATTGGTCAAAACAACTCTTATTTGTTGTGTTTTTCTCATGTAAGAAATAATGCAGCTTGAAATTTTCAACAGACGATGTGAGTCCAGACCATTTGTTACTTCTAATGGCCTAATTGTTCTCCTGGCAGAAATAAAAAATTAGGGCACTTATGTCATTTACCTAAATTTCTAATTAATGCAATGGTAATAGAGAAACTGGAGCAGAAGAAAGAAAGAAAAAAAAAGTAAGTTGGGTGAAAAATGTTTCTCTTGGCCTTTCTACAATTTGTCTTTGTTAACTTTCCTACAATCTTTCCTTCTTGAACAGCAGGTAGAGTGATCTCTGCAGAGATGTTCTGGAGTTTTCCAACTGGACAAAAGTATTCTGGGCATTGAAAAATAAGATTTTTTTTTTCCACCTGAACCACTGAACAGATGCAATAAAAGCACCAACTGCAGCACAATGTCCTTTATGTTGCCTCAAAGGAATGTGCCATTAAAATGATGTCAGAAATATTCTTCAAAAGCAGCTAAAAAAATCTACACTTCAGGCTGCAATTCCATCTGGAAGTTTCCCACTGCTCCTATGTCCTGATGTCCTGGTGTCCAACGTATCCTGTGAAGCAAAACACAGCTGGAATGTGCCCTCGTTAGTATGCAGGATGCAGAGAAATGCATCAAAATGCATAAACACACCTTAGAAATGTCTCTAAAAGTGTCTGGAAATCACTTTGTCCTGCAGCACTGGCAAGTGTCCACCACCTCCTGGATATTTATCGTTGGGATGACATGGAGGAGGCTCAAGGTAATCTCCGTTTATGCCCATCACCAAGATATTTACACCCACTTATTTGAAGAGATGCCACGTGTTGATCTTGACACCAGCAATGCCATTGAAACATTGCAACCAGGACACACAAAAGCACCAAAACTGGGGAAATTTCAAAGGAGCACGAGGGAGGGTTTGTCCCATGAGGTCTTCAGGAAAGTTCAGATGGAGATGGGCTCCCATTTCTCAGCCATGCTCAGATCTACCTGTGCTTGTACCCAAAAATGAAGTGATGGCTTTCCTGTTGCTTTACAAGACCTCTCCAGTGGAAGAGATATTCAAGTAGAGCTGTAATTAAACTGTAAGTACAGTGCAAGAAAAGCAAGCAAACATACACTTGAGTGCTAGTAAATTATTTTAATTTTTCTCATAATGCTTGAGGTGCTTTCCTTAAGGACCAAATGGAAATGAAGAGGAAGGTCAGAGACTTAAACCTCCACCAAATGTGAGCCCAAAATCACAGGTAAATGTCTGAGGTGAGGGTTCCCATGGGCAGTTCAGCCTTGCAGTGGGTCAAAATTCTTCATTCTTTCTGACCACCTCTTAATTTGGGGGCCTATACCCCAAACATTCCCAGCAAGCTTCCCCCTGAATTTTTGCTGTTTAAAAGTAATTTTTTACCTCAAAATTATGTGAAACTTCTACTCATCCAGTACCTGGAGCATCCTGGAGTATCAAGGAGTAGCCTTAATGCTCTCATTAGAATATAGCCATGATATTTCAAGAGTTAATAGCAAATGCTGATCCAATGAACCTTTATTTTCTGCCATCCAAAAGCCTTTAACACACCCAGAGTGATTCCACAAGGTGACTGTAGGAGAAGTCCCACCACTGCCCGGGGCAGGGCTGGGAGCAGCCCCCCAGGAAGGTGCCCCAGGGGTTTCCCCCTTTCCCAGGCAGGAATATGAGCTGCCTCCCCAGCTCCACTTCCCCACCTGGGCCTTAACATTCCCTCTGCAGCCTGGGAGCTGATTTGGCATGAGAGGCATAAACACAGGGCTTACAATAGCACTGGGAGCTGGCAGGAGCAAAACTCCAGCAGCACCAGCAAGTCCTGCTAAAATAAACATGTTACAGGCAAAGGTCATGATGCCTGTTAATATAAAGACTGTGTGGTGTATAATGCATTCAAATGCCGGAGTGAGAGAGGGAGATAATATGATCCATTTGCCAGATTCCTCCTTTTAGTTGTAACACGAAGCCATTCCGGGCTGGAATGACCCAGAGATGATAATGAAGCGGATGATGATGCCATTGCCTGTGATAATGGTGTGACAGGGAGAATACCCTGGAAAACTGCACGAGCTGATAAGTGTAAAGGTATAAACAAACCCAAACAATATGGACTTATAGACATTAGCGCGGAACAAAAGAGAGGAGGAGAAGCAAAGCCAACGGATCAACATTAAAAAAATAAAAGACTTTGCAAGGGTGACTTTTTCAGCCATTTTTTGGTATCGCAGCTCCCAAAACCAAAGCAACAGACGGCCAAGTAGTCTCCTACTGGGGGGGGGACCCACCTCTCTGTGCCGGGGAGCAGTTTGTAGCAAACAGCCCGCGATATGAAAATGTATTTAATGCAATTAATAATTTAAGAAGTGAGAGCATGTGCTCTTGGAGAGTTAAATGCTTGTCAGAGTGATAGATGCACGCTTCACCACCAATACATTTCGTACCAAGAGCAGAGGGATTTTGCAAACTTGTGTTGACCTTGGGTTGCGGTAGAGAGGAGGCAGATTGCGAAGGCAGGCCCGGGTACGGCGGGAGAGAGCGTCAGCTCTCAATTTACAGCCCTTTCCCCAATTAAAGGACTGTAAAAACATTAAAATTAATGCAGTCTTAACTCCAGAGCAGGCTCTACTTTCTTAATTAGTGCATAATTATTCAGTTTTTGATATCCTGGAAAATTATCACATGGAAATTATTTTAGGCACAGTAACAATAGCAAAAATCTCTCTACCCCCCCAACTCGATTAACATGTGGAAGTAATTAACACTTTATTACAGTGAAAATACTATTACTGCTAATGTTTAATGACTTTTGCCATTGCATCATAAGCAGGAAATTTAGAACACTACAGAGCAACGGTCTGCTATAAATACAGTCCAAAGATTATAAACCAGAGTCAGATGATTCGCACTAACAGCGTTTAAGACAGGGATATGACATACAATCCATTTCCAAAATGTCACATGCAGGAAATATAATTTTCTTGATAAAGTCCACTCCATGCAGCCAAGCAGCCAGTGCAATAACGTTGGATGAGTTCGGTGTAGGCAGCAGCACTCGAGTCCTTGTAAAAGCCTGTTGTTAATCAAATTGAAACATAAAACCCCAAGCATAAAGTTATTTTCTCATAACAGTTTAATAGAAATTTCCAATCAAACAAAGGCCAAAAAGTGTTATTACAACATGAAGTTCCTTGTATAAACAACTTAAAATGAAGTAGGGGAAAGTTTCATGGGATTTATGGATTTCTTTATTTTCGTTATTTCGAGCAAATGTCTACTGTAGATCTCCTATAAACGTCTCGAGAAATTATGCACCAGCTTTAGATGATTCACACCAATGGCAATTAAGATGCTGAGTCCACAGAAGAGTCGGAGAGGTCGGTGCTCAGGAAATATCATTTCATTCCAGCCGGTGTGACGGAGCCAAACGTGCCGGAGACAAAAGGAGCCCAAAAGGGATGGAGACAGCTCAGCCTCGAGCTGGGCTTCTCCAGGGCTGTGACAAGGGCACGGCAGATGGGTAGAACCAGGGCGGTGTTCAGTAAAATGTTTCGCTATCAAAATGTAAATAGAGGGTTGTATTTAATATTCAGCACAGCCTTATGGAAATTCCCAAACAAACAACGGCAACGCAAACGCTCTATAAAAAGAAAACCAAAACAAATATAGAAGGAAACAAACGGAAAACAAGGCTGACCCCGATGAACCTGAATAAAGTCACACTTTGCTTATTTGCTACTGTTTATGCTTTCGGGCTGAGAATTAATGAAGCTGAGCACTAATCACGATTCAACCCATGGAATTATTTTAAATTTTAATATTCTATGTGCATAGCTCATCAGGCTTTCCCCTTTTAAATATTTTCCTTGATGCTTTAAAACATGTTCATTGATCTGGACCCATTCCACTGGCGAGCTAATACAGTTCATAAATTAAGGAACTCGTTTTAGAAACATCTCCCTGATCCATGGGCCGTGGATGTGGAGAGGAAGAATTTGGCACGAGGATGCTGGATATAAATTGCTATTTTGGAAGGAACTCTCACCAGGCAATGCCTGGAGCCAGCAGGCAAGAAGAATTCACCTGAAGTGGACACAGCTATTCGCTCTGGGATTAACTTGTTGCAGTTGCAAATGAATCATGAAACCAGCTTTGGCAAACCTGAGCCTGGGCCCACGGTGGAACTGGAATAATGTATGTGAAAAACCTGAACTGGATTACGAGGCCATCTGGAATGCATTCGCCCTCTGGATTAGGAGTAGCAGTTTCCTTGACAGAGGTTGTGAAATATTAGAATTCCTAATGGAAGAAATATGGCAGTGCAAAATGACACAAAAATCACACAACCTCATTCCCTGACACGGAACAGTGAAAATGCGAATCTTTCTCTCAAGGGTGCTCTATCAATCCTTTGCAAACAAGGCACTTCAGCAGGCAGAGGAGGGGCTGACAGGGGTTAACCCTTCCCCACCATGTCCAAGCAGGGCCATAGCCAGCTTCCCTCTTTGGGAAGGCCAAAAATCGGGAAGGATTGATTATGAAAATCGTAAATCCACACAAACTCCTCCTGAAGTGGGGGGGGGTACCTCCAACACCAGCAACCCAAGGAGCTGGATACTCCAGGGATAGGATCCTGCCACCCCTTCACTCCTCTGGGGTGATACTTAGGTGCCTCTAATCCCACTCCCTCAGCAAATGCTACCTCTGGGTGATGCCAAAGCAGAGGAGGAACCGTGACAATGAGCCTATGGACAGCAGCAACCAAACACCACTGGGGAGATCTGTAACTAACAGCAGACACCGTTGCAATATCCCTCTCAAAATATCTTATTTTTGAAGATCTGTGGTGCAAAGTCAGCCCAGACTTCAGAAGACCTGACCCACAATAACAGTTTGCTCCACTAACATTTCTGCCCCTTTAGTATTTATTTACATTCGAATGGTGAACATTTTCCCGGTCATAAGGATTTACCAGCAAAAAGTCTCCCAAAACATGTACATGCACAGCTGGACACACCCACCCAGGAGCAGCTCCACATTCTTCATGTTTTACTCCTAAAATCACACTTTCTCTCCAGGTCAGCCTTCCTATACCACAGTAATGGGTGTCCTCAGGGTTACTGAAGTAGCAGAAACCCCATAGCACATGTGGTGGGAGCTGATAAATTATTCACTTGTTGTTTAATACCAAACTTTGGTAGTTTGCACTAAGGAGTGACAAAGACACCACAGGTTCTCAGATTTTGTGAGTCAGATAGGAAATTATATAATAAAACAATACACAATAAAAAACAATCACAGATAATACTCTGAACAAAGTCATTTGGCCATCTCGCTCAACATCATTCAGTTTTAGACAGGAATTTATTTTAACTCCAGACAGAAAAAACTGAATAAATCCACAGCCGCCACTTTCACTGCTGCTTTCTAGAGATGTAGTTGCTAACGAGGAAAAGAAAATCACATTGGAACTCTTCTCAAGTGTGCAGATCCAGGACAGTTTTGGGAACAAGGCCAGAAGTGCAGGGCTGACATGGGAAGAGAAACACTACCACTGGCACGTTTAAGGGCAGCCAACAAGTCCTTGTTTGATGGGATTTATCCAACAGACTGACTGGGTGGATTACACCAGTGTGTTCCCAACCAGAGGTGTTTAGACCTATAGGTCTCCTCACCAGATGGATGGATGGACAGCTCAGTACAGTAGGACTGTTTGGAAGGGGTTACAGACCTGGGCATGTGTAGAAGCAAAATTAGAAATTGTCCAGCATTAAATGACTCTCACTACCTCAGAGGAAAAGGTTGAGGGGATCAGATGTCCTGGCTACACTTCTGCCAGGGCTTTGTAGCAATGGCCAGGCCAGTGATGCAATGCTTACCCTCTGCATGGGTTCACTGGAGTTCTCCTGGATAACACAGAATAATGGAATGTTAAGGGTTTGGAATGGACCTTAAAGACCATCTGATCTCAAACCCCGTGCCATGGGCAGGGACACCTCCCTCTAGACCAGGTTGCTGAAGGCTTTCTCCAATCTGACTTTGAACACTTCCAGGGTTGGGTCATCCACAACCTCCCTGGGCAACCTGTGCCAGGGCCTTACCACCCTCACAGGGAAAAATTTCTCCCTAATATGTGCCCCAATTTTTCCCTCTTTCAGTTTGTATCCATTATTCCTTGTCCTGTCACCACAATTCCTGATGCACAGTCCCTCTCAGACATCCCTGGAGGTCCCTTCATGTACTGGAAGGTGCTCTGAGGTCTCCACATAACCTTCTTTTCTTCAGGCTGAACAGCCCCAACTCTCCCAGCCTGTCTTTTCAGGGGAGGTGTTCTAGCCTTACAAGCACTAATTGATTTAGGAACCCCCAGCATTTTTGGTTTCAAGTGCTTTTTGAAATCCCAACCCTTGTCTCCCTCGTTGTCATTTATAAGGCACGCAGAGCTACTGTTTATTGCTACTTCCCTGCAAAAAAGGGAGTAACTCCAAGATAGATTTTCTGTTTAGGAAATAGATCTGGGTTGAATTATTCAAAAAACACTAACAATATCCAGCCCCAGAAAACTAAGGAAAGGCACAGAAGACTCCAGAGCTAAGGGGCTTTTATACAGCAGCCAATTGTTATGACTCCTTTTAATTAAATACAAATGAATTAATTGATATGAAGTACTGCTAGGCAATTATTTTGCTGACATTTTGTCTCTTTTGAGACACACTTGTTTACTGCATCTCTCAGCTGCCAAGTCCTACCACCATTCTGCACTGTTTTAAACATATATTTAAAGACTTAAAGCTAAGTTTGTACTGTCAGAAACTTTTACATTAATTTCATATTTGTGTTAATGGTACTCACATTAGACCCAATAGTATTTACATTTTTTAATCCATCTCCCGTCCCTAGGCCATCATTGTACATGAGATATTGCATCTTAATGAATTTTTCTGGTTAAAGATTTTTAAATAAATGAATAAATAAATAAGTAATGAAACTGATTTTTATCTCATTGTACACAAGTTTACTGGTTGATTTTTTTTTTTTTCCTTTCTGATTTACAGTGAAATATTTTCATCATTTTCCAAAGATGTGCAGGAAAGTACATAAATGATGTCTGGCTTCAGAACAAACCTGCAGCAGCAGCAGCCAGCAGTATATTAGCCTTTATATAGTAGGTAAAATTGAAGGGTTATCTGGAAAACCATAACTGGCCAAAACAATTTTACATCCTCTGATTATTTTGGGGAATTGCTGGGCTCGAGTTACTTCATGACACATTCCCCAGCATGTGTGTGATCCATTTTTTTTTAAGTCAGCAACATGTCCCCCGGTGGTTCAAACGTGCAGGATGAGATCACAAGTGACTTGACCTCTTCAGACAGCAGCAAAACATATTTCAGGAAAGCATCCACAGGACTTTTAAACTGCCTACGGTGCCTCACGGGCTCGGCTCTGTGTTAGTGAGGAGCTCCTGGAAGCAACAAGTCCTCGGAGAACTGCTGGCTGTGAAGTGAGTTGTGGACATCCAGGACTCCAGGACACCCAGAAATTGAGCCCCTACCTGTCAGGTCAGTAATAATGTTAGCTGGCAAGTTATAGATCTGCCTATCTATATGATACTTTTCTGTTGTGTACATGAAAATAAATAGCAGGCTGGAGAGTAATTAATTTACCATTGGTGAACTAAATTAGCCTAGTGGAGCACAGAGAGCCATCAGAGACAGGTAACCTGACCCTGCACACACACATTTAAGACCAAAGGACTGAAAAATGCAATGTAAGTATTGAGATATCAGTTGTCTTAAAGCCACTATGTATGTGTTGAACTCTGGGCTGAGTGCAGACAGAACAATTCCTTTCACTAATGCAACTCTACTCCTAATAAAATGAGCCAGGTGGCCAGAAAGAGTCTTCTACCCCAAACACAGAACGGTTAAAATCAGTCAGATGTGCTGAAGACCTGCATATATCATACAAATAATAAGTCTTTACACCACTGCAGTTATTATGCAAGCAAAAGAAATGCATATTTTGCTGTTTTTTTAATCACAGCTGTGGTACTCCCATCCCTCACTGTCAAAAACTCACAGATTAGATTCTCTAAATTACAGAATCACAGAATATGTTGAGTTGAAAGGGACCACAAGGATCATCCAGTCCAGTCTTCTGCCCTGCACAGGATCATCCCCAAGAGTCACAAGAGCATCATCCAAACACTCCTTGAGCTCTGTCAGTCTTGGTTCTGTGCCCACTGCCCTGGGGAGCCTGTTCACTTTCCTGGGGGAAGAACCTTTTCCTAATATCCAACCTAAACCTCCGCTGACACATCAGGCCCTTCCCTGGGGTCCTGTTCCTGGTCCCCCCAGAGCAGAGATCAGTGTCTGCCCCTCCTCTGCCCCTTCTAAGAAAGCTGTAACAGCAATGAGGTCTCCCCTCAGTCGCCTCTTCTTGTGCAATTGCAGGAGATATGAAGGTACCTGCTTTGGACTGAACAAGTTTTTACAAAATAAGTCACACTTTTCAGCCTCTTTCCTTCAGCCCCAAAGGCTGGAGTTTTACTTTCTCCAGGAGTCGGGACTTTTGTGTGTTTGTACAACACTTGGACTTGGAACTTTGTTGTGTCGTGACTGTCTGGTTTCTCTTAGGCTGTGGTTTGGGCTATCAGCAGCTCCTGTAATCCTTCCCTCTGATCAAAGCTCATGACTGGACATGCACAAGCTGGCTGGAGGAGTCTGCCTCTGGCTTTCGTATTTACCTATCGCCTGACATTTTTGCACATTAATCATACTTAGAAGACTTAGCAAAAGGCATCAGTCACTTAACAAACTGTCCCACCTTTATCTGGAGGTAACAGATGACTGCTGACTATCTGTGCCTGCTACACAGAGCACACAAAGCTCCTGATGAAAGGCAGCATGTGACCAAAGTTACAGACACGGGAGGAAAAACTTGGCACCACTTCCAGCAGCCCCCTAAACACAGATATAGGAAGAGATGGGTGAATGGAAACTATACAGACATTCCCCCTCCATGCCTCCCCAGGGATCTCTGACAATGACCAACTCCTTTGAAAATTGAGGCACAGCCTGGAATGAGTTGCTGGAGCATGTCCAGGGAAGGGAACAGTGCTCAGGAAGGATCTGGAGCACCAGGAGCAGCTGAGGGAACTGGGGGGGCTCAGCCTGGATAAAAGGATGTTCAGGGGGGACCTTCTCACTCTCTGCAACTCCCTGACAGGAGGATGGAGCCAGGGAGGGTTGGGCTCTGCTCCCAGGGAACAAGGGACAGGACAAGAGGTTTCAAGTTTTACCAGGAGAGGTTTAGGTTGGAAATTAGGGAAAATTTCTTCATGGAACAAATTTTCCAGCCCTGGCACAGGCTGTCCAAGACAGTGGTGGAGTCCATATCAATGAAGGGATTTAAAAGATGTGCAAATGTGGCACTTGGGGACATGGGTTAGTGGTGGACCCGGCAGTGTTAGGTTAATGGTTGGACTCAATAACCTTAGAGATCTTTTCCAACCTGAATTGTTTCTATGATTCTGTGAGAACAGGACAGAGCAGGGGCTATGGATAATGCCATTCCTTTTGCACAGAACAGGGATAACTGCCCAGAGCTCCACCTCAGTGCTTCACCAAGTCAATCAGCTATGTTGGAAAAGACCTCTGGGATCATCAAGACAACCTATGGCCCAACACCACCTTGCCAACTAGACCACAGCATCTCTTGGAGTGAAAAGCATGGCCCCATATCCTGCTTTAAAATAAAAAACCTTTCATGTGGTTGCCTTCTCCTGACCTGTGTCCAACACTAAGCCTTGGTAGATTCCTTCCATGGTTAAGCCAGCAAAAAAACCTTGGTGTTTATGGAGCTGAAATGTCATAGCAGGTCTCCAGAGATCCCATACATTAACA
Source organism: Lophotriccus pileatus (assembly GCA_035583135.1). Taxonomy (NCBI): domain Eukaryota; kingdom Metazoa; phylum Chordata; class Aves; order Passeriformes; family Tyrannidae; genus Lophotriccus; species Lophotriccus pileatus. The sequence continues at coordinate 34,888,052 of JAWWES010000169.1, forward strand.
ATGAAGTTACTGTGTGTCCTCACTCAGTGCTCTGTCCTGTTCCCATCTCTGCCAGTGCTGCTGCTGGACCCATTTTCAACACTCCAGGTTTGGTGTGGGCAGTACCTACCAACAAATTAATCCAGTTAATCCAACCAACCCATGGGCAGCTACTGCAAATGTCACTGCATGGATCCACAAATTAGCTGCACAAGTTCACACAAATTTGTGGAATGGTGCTTCCACTCTGCAATTTTCTTCCTGAATCGCCTCCCCCCCCCATCTTCCCCAGAGCTTGTTACTGTCACACGCAAGAGCAAGACGGTCCCGTTAATCAATCGTACCTTGGCACTGCAGCTTTATGTGTGTATTCCAGGGCTTTACAGTACAATAAAATTTACAGCTCGTATAATTAAGAATATGCCAGATTAAACAAATTAAAGCTCAGCCTTAAAAGCGAAGGCTCTATCAGATCAAGGCATTATGCATGAAAGAAATTTCAAATTCAAATCAACAACATCTGAAGGCTCAGAACACAAAAGCCGTAGAGGAGTCGCTGGGAACTACTACTAGACCTATTTCGTAACCTCAAGGTACAATTCATGGCACAGGGCATCAGAAGGTCACGAAGATTAATTGAGTGCAAGGGTTAGTTAGAGATTTGTGGGGAAGCCATGCTGTTCCAGTGATTTCTTTTTTTTTTTTTTTTTTTGTTCCCTTCATGAAAGTAAAAAGTAATAACTTGGACTGAAATTTGCATTCATTAAAGGCTCTTTGTCTCTCTGGGGTATTCCTGGGAGTGAGAGCGTGGAGATGAGGAGAAGGGAAGCCCAGAACCTGTCTTGGGTATGTGGCTTCAGCGGTAGCTCCTGGCAGGAGCCCTCAGGAGGCATTTGGAGAGTCCCCACACCCAGGATTCTGTGTTCTGCTTGGCTCTGCGTGATTCTTGGCTCTTTGCAAACTTTTGCAAACAAATACAACTTTTTTAGCATTTCCCAGTAGATGCACTTTGGGGTTAGTGACAATTCCTGACTGTGGAAGAGCAAAGCAGGGATGGAGATATCAGCCTGTCTCCACAGCAGAGGTGCTCTGAGCATCTTCATGGCCTCCTCTGGACTCGCTCCAGCAGGTCCATATCCTTCCTCTGTTGGGGTCCCAGAGCTGGATGCAGTGCTCCAGGTGGGGTCTCACCAGAGCAGAGTAGAGGTGGAGAATCACCTCTCTTGACCTGCTGGCCACACTTATTTTGATGCAGCCCGGGGTATGACTGTCTTCCTGGGCTGCAAGGGCACGTTACTGGGTCATGTTGAATTTCTCATCCACCAACACCCCCAAGTCCTTCTCCCCAGAGCTTCTCTCTATCCATTCTCCTCCCAGCCTGTGTCTGTCCTTGGGATTGCCCCAGCCTTTCACGTGGCCTTGTTGAACTTCATGATGTTCCCACAGCCTTACCTCTCCAGCCTCTCCAGGTCCCTCTGGATGCCCCATCCCTTCTCTGTAGTGTGTCATCCACGCCACATGGCTCAGTGTCACTGGTAAACTAGCTGAGGGTGCATCACAAATTTTGCCATTTTTCAGATAATAATGTGGTTTTTTTTACTCACTTTCTCTTCTCCCACAACAGAAAGTTATTTTTTAAAATGCAAAATAAGAGGTTTTCAGGCTTTCCCCTCTGTTAGATTCTTCACAACCAGAACATAGTTGACAAATAATATGAAAACCTAGTCTTGGAATTCAATACTGAAAATTATATTGGGTACCATATCATATCAGACAGTAAGAAAAAGATTCTTGGTTCATAAAACAGAACACAACTGAGAAAAATAGAAGGCTGCAAACAGCACAGTCCTGTATCAGTACAGATATCCCTTCCTGTTCACCACCATTCTTTACACACAAAGTTCAATGAAAAAAAGTTAAGCCCTGCTGCAAAATGACTCCACTATAGATTTTTACAGTCACCTGAGAAACTTATTTCAGAAAAGCTCAGAGGTCAGCAGCAATCTCCATTCTCCCATTTGTTGCCAAAAAGCTGTGCATGACATTGGCATTAGGTGCATGTATTAGTATTTATAAATATAAAAAAATATTAGTTTCTGTTTTGAAATTGTGTTTCATATGCAGTTGGTGCTGGATTTCAATAAGCATCTAATTAAGATGGATTTTTTTTCATCCAGTGCTCTTGCAAATTCTATTTATTTGAGCTGCTTCACATATTGCAGACTTTCAAAACTGCAAGTTCAGCAGAAAGATATTTTCAGGAGAAAGGGGTGAAAATGGGACGAAGAGAAATGATAAATTTGGGTTCAAATAAAGCAAGTGTTTTGGTGGTGTTTAAAGATGCACAGTAGGTGTTTGGTACATCTTATGGCACTTGAGGATGTGGTTTAGTGGTGAACATGGTGGTGGTGCTGATTGACAGTTGGACTTGATGATCTTAGCACTCTTTTCCAACCTTAATGAATCTGTGATTTTATCATCACACTTCTATTTATCATTAAAATATTTTCATCAACGTGGTGTGAAGTTGCTTCTGAAGATCCCACCAAACAGTTTCAGAACGAAACCATTCCCCATTTCTATCCATACTCACTCATTTGGACCTTTAACAGACTTTTCCCTCACTTCCTACTGGAAGGTCTGGAGGAGAAGCAGCAAAGTCCACATGGCAGCAAACCCAACAACATAGACAATTTGATTTAAAAATCACTGACAAGTTTGGCAAAAAAAAAAAAAAAAAAAAACCAAACCAAATCTCAATCTTGGATTTATGAAGTTCTAGAATTGGCTTTTCTATTTTAATTTGGGAATAGAGTTATGGAGATCTTATGTTTGAACTATTGAATATTTAAATATGACAAGTGTGAGGCCCACAAAGAAAAACTGAATTACTGAGAGTCAGGACCTTATTGTCCTTGTTGACAAAACCAGAAATCAACTACATGTAGCTAAAGTTTTCAAGACTTCCAAAACCTTTGAACTAGCAATATTTTTGTTGCTTTGTAACACTGGGGCTATTTTTCCCATCATTTAAACATAGAAAGAAAATGTCTTGCTTCCTTATTTAGCAGACTTGGAAAACCATTATCAATCATCAAAAATATGTATTAGACACATTTATTCCCCTGACAAATTTATGCCAGAAAACTGATAGACTTATTATAGAACCTCTTCCCACAACAACAAAAAAAAATAATCCATAGTTTCATGTGCTTCTTTCTCAGTCTTACAATTTGGGAAACAAAATCTTTATCCAACAGCACAGCCCTTGGAGCCAATATCTGAGAAAAAAATCTTTTCTCTGCTAAGTTCACATATTGAAAATATCATAAAGGTATTATCATCCACTAGCACTATGTGAAACTCCAAAAAAGTAACTGTATTAAATGGATTTTTTTAATCCCTGTTAAATCTGCTGTTTTTTTCTATCACTATTAGGAGAGAGGAAGAGCCATAAGGCAAAACATTTTAAGGATATAATTTATTACAAAAGTTTCACTGTGCTTTTGTTTTGTGGTTTTGGTTTGGTTTTTTTTCCCATCAGTGGTGAATGTCTGCTCATCAGGATTTGTAATAATATACTTATTGTATCTGATGTTGGGAATCCATCCCTTGTAATACTTCTTGACATAATTGCAGCTTTTGACACACTCAATCGTGGGATCCTTCTAAACCATCTTGAAAAATATGTTGGTCTTTCAGGTTCGGTTATTCAGCAGTTCAAATCTTATTATAACCATCGACTACAGTTTGTTAATATAATTTCTTTCCATTCCTCCTCTTACATTGTCATCTGGAGTCATCTGTTACAATGTCATCTGCAGTCCCACAGGGAGCTGCTCCTGGTTCCATGTGTTCCTTTATCTACCTGCTGCCTTTAGGAGCTACAAAACCCAACTACAGAGACGTGGGCTCTCTTATCACACTCCTGCTGACACTCAGCACTTTAATTTTCTATTCCTCCTGCCTATTTATTTGATCAATATTCTAATGCTTCTCCCTCCTGCTCAGCTATTTAGATGAGACCCAGTTAAAAAAAAAATCATAAAAAAAGAATATTTTTTAAACATTTGGAAATTATACCCCAGACACAGAGAGGCAAAACAAGTTTTTGATTACATACCTTTTTCACAGCCAGGTGATGCATATTATTGTGCTTTTCAATTCCAGAATTGCTTTACTTATTTATAAATTTCCACATATTTGAGCATGTAAAAATGCCCAACAATACCATAAAAACTCAACTAGAAGCTATAAAAAAGGCATGAAGTAAAGAAAGGGAGCAAAGTAAAGAAAAAATCTGTTTGGAGTTGCATCCAGATTTCACCAGCCAGGTTTCTATTTATGATGCTACCTCTGTACTGTGGTACCAGTCAATCTGAGTTATGGTACCAGAATCTGAAATTTAATAGATGATATTACCACATAGTCCCCATAAAATCCAACCAGGAGCTGCTTTTCCAGAAACACCGGGTACCTGGAACTCCCACAGAGTTTGGTGGGCTACACCAAACACCTGGAGCTTCAAAAATACAACCTAATTCTTGATAACACAAATATTTCTACTCCCTCCTCATTGGCAGTAGATTAGCTGCAAAAACAATCCTAAGGAGTAAGCAAGATAAGCATCCATCTCTTTTCCACCTGAAAATGGGTAATTTCTGATTTTTCAGAGAGGCAAATTTTTGGAATGTTGTAGAGTCCTGTTTCTGTTCTTCCAGCTTTTGTCTAGTGTTCTCAGATTGCCCCGATTAAGTGAATCTCCCAGTCTGAAGGAAACAATTGGGATTGCCAACATCAAATATCTTCTTAAGCAAATCTATTTCTACTTCCTAATCAATGATGAACACACACATGCACAAAATAAAAGAAGGAGTTCCTTAATTTTTCCTGACTGTACCTAAGCATGGCAATGACATAGAAGGCAGGTTTAGATGGGATATTGGAAGGAAATCCTTCCTGTGAGGGTGGTGAGGCCCTGGCACAGTTTGCCCAGAGAAGCTGTGGCTGCCCCATCCCTGGAAGTGTCCAAGGCCAGGTTGGAAAGGGCTTGGAGCAACCTGGGGTAGTGGAAGGTGTCCCTGCCCATGGCAGGGGGTGGAAGAAGATGAGCTTTAAGGTCCCTTCCAATCCAAACCATTCCACAATCCACCCTCAATCCATGTAACAGGTGCTTCTATACTCTGACACACTTGTAAAACCTGTTTAGTTGAAATTAATCCTTTGTCAGCTTTATTTTGTTGTTAGGAATATTTCCATTTTTCACAGTTTAATGATTACATTTCATTCCTGCTCTCTTCTGCTGTGTACAAATTCAGTGGCACTCCTGGGAGGAAAGGCATAAAGAGAAAAACTTATGGATTAAATTGGTTTTCGTGTGCATTTTTATAAATTCAACAGTTTAAAAGAAGTATCGAAATAACAGTGAGATCATAGAACCATAGAATGGTTTGGGCTGGAAGGGACTTTGAAGCTCATGCCATTCCACCCCGTGGCACGGACAGGGACACCCTGAACTAGACCAGGTTACTCCAAGCCCCCTCCAGCCTGGCCTTGAAAATAAACATTTGGGTGGGACAAAAGGGAAAGGAAGAAAAAAAATTAATTACAAATACAATGATATTTTAAAGTTATTTTCTTTTATATCACCAAATTCTCTCCTTTCTCCAAATTTCCCTGTTCTACAGATTTTGAAAGTTTCTTGACAGGGCAAGACCTTTAGTTGTATGCTATATTTTGTGAATTCCACTTGATGACAATATTCTGTGTCTAACCATGTCGCAGTAAGGAAGGTAAAAAAACCAATGTAGCCATGCACAACCTTCTCCAAACTGCATTTTAAATTCTTTTCTTGTTGATAGTGGTGGTTCTGTCACAGAGCAACCCTAAAGCAAATTAAAAAATTAATGGATCAGGCATGAGAATAATTATTGTGGAAAAGGCCAGGATTGTGCCTTTTCCAAACAGACCAAAAAAAGATTGATGCATAAATGACCCAAGTGGGTCTTACAAGCTTATTCAATAAGGGTCCACTCAAATTCCATCTGTGAACATTTGGTCAGCCCTTTTATGGCGATGAGGCCATTCCTCCAAGTTCATATTAATTTTTGTGCACATCTGTACACTCACCTAATCCCTGCCCACATGCCACTCCAATTACAATTAAAAGAACAAGTTAAAAATTGGGCAAATTTTTAATCACAATCAAGTCTGTAGGGTTATTTTAAAAAATAAAGTCTATTAATATTATTGATTTTATTTAATTTCCACATCACTACAAGAAGAAGATAATCAGACCGGTGAGTCTCCAACCCTTTCCCTCATGGTTCAGATTTTTCCTTGGATACAGAACAATAGAAAGAAGCATCACTGGACTTTTCGAGCTCTCTGAGTTCAAAATTCCACTGCTGCAAGCATGGCAAAGTATTTCACTGCTCAAATCTGGAGTTTACCCTGAGATCAACAAGTAAATTCTGAATTCCAGCTCTTATTATGATCCCTGAATGAATACAATCAGCATCATTATTTTAAGCAAACAATTGCAAGGGCTTTAAATAAAAAATGCCATGCTCAGAGCATTTACATTTTAAGCACAGCATATTAATAGGCAGGGAGAAGAGGAAGATGCCAACGAGAAATGTCAGCTGGTTTAATCACACTTAATATGAAAAGACTGCTATAACTTTAAGAATGCAGCTTAGCTGACTTTGGAGCTTAGGTTTTTATTTTTCTGCTTTATAGCATGCTTCAAAACTACTTGGACAAATACAAAACAAGAATTACAGTGCACCATAAGTTATTTTAATATCCTGTAGTGGTGTATACTTCCAATGAAATCCCAAGACTATTATTAAGGTTCTGTGTTTGTGTGAAAATGTCAAGTTGTTTCGAGTGACTACATACTCTAAATTATATATAACTGTTACTTTATAGCTAATAGGCACTAAAATTACTTTAAAACAGAAATGTAAAGTTATATTTTCATCCTTTTTGACAGATAATAAAGCTTATTTACGAGATACATTTTCTCAAGTATTAAAATATATAATGTTTACAAAAACATTAAAAATACCAATACTTGATATTTAAGCAAGAAACAGAGCCATCATGAAGATATTTTCCTGCCTATATCCAGCGTGAAGCCTAAGAGATGATAAGACAATAATTTCACTCGTGAAAGTCATTTGTTAAACCAGTAAAAAATAAAAAAGGCTGTGTCTCGAAATGAAATTTAGATGCTTTTCCTCTCCCTGCCCGTCATTAAACTGCAGGTATGAAATCCTTGTGTGCATCTTCGAGATGAAACGATGCCACATGGCTCACTCCCACCCTGCATTTTAAATTGCATCCACTAAGACACGTTGCTTAATTGCTTTTGCTGTTGTGTCTCTGCCCGAGGAGGCCAAGGGGAAAAAAAGTTCCTCCTTTTTACAAGCGCCATGGAAAGGGACACGAGCACGAGGGTAATTTCTCCCCTTGTAAACTCCAGTTAGGATGGAGAATTTATGAAAGGCGAGGTTGCTGCTGGCAGGATGTACCCTTAAGTGTCCGCACCACTGCTCACCCACCAGCTAGTCGAGGGCTCAGACAAAAAAGGCTTCACGAGCAAATTATCCTGGTTAATTCCTCCTGAGCACTCAGTAAATAAAAACATAGAAACGTCGGGATCTATCTTGCTGTCTGCGAAGTGTGAGGGATATCGGTCCTGATCCATCCAGGGTTGAAGGCAACCTTCCCAGAAGGTTGTGGAGCTAATTGCCAGCCCTCTGCTGTGCCTGGGATTGCCTCTTCAGCTGAGGGGCTGGGTCTAAATTTATGCTCCGTGGTTCTGCTGCTCTGCTCTCCAATATTATGCCAAAGCATGAACAAAAGGAAATTACCCCGAAGCGATGGAGTGCCACAACGCATTGTCGCTATTAATCTTTTAGTAATGGCAATGCTAATTTGACATGATGCATAGTAATTTATTAATACAAGTATTTGAAGTCCTAAACTTCAAATATTCTGGGCAAGAAAGGAGGGATCTGCAAGTGGGTAGGGGGATGCAAAGCCTTTCACCTGAAAAGTGCTGCTGTGGCTTTGACCCCCATCAGCACCGGCATGAAGATGTGCCCCAGTGCCAAGCCTCAAGTGTTCTGACCCAACCAATCTTTTAGGCTTAGGTTTAGGTTTAGATTTAGGTTTAGGTTTAGGTTGGATATCAGGGAAATGTTCTTCCCCCAGAGGGTGGTTGGGCACTGAACAGGCTCCCCAGGGCAGTGGGCACAGCAGCAAGGCTGACAGAGCTCAAGGGGCATTTGGATGATTCTGTGGGCACATAGTGTGACTCTTGGGGAGTCTGTGCAGGGCTGAGGGTTGAAACTAAGTGATCCTTGTGGGTCCTTTCCAACTCAGAATATTCTGTGATTCTATGAACCTGATGGGTTTGTAGCCCAAATGCAACCCACTAGTTGTGCAGGGCCAAGTGTCCCATGCTGGGCTCCAGCCCTGGCCAAGCTCCACATTTCCACAGCAGGGAGAGGCCGGGTCCTTGGCAGAGGGAATTATTGCCAGGTGCTGGTCGGCAGGGGATGCTCCTGCACCAACCAGCTCTTTGCTGTGTGGGAGAGGGGGGCAGCTGGGGCACAGCCCCTGGGGGCCCTGGCCGCCCGTGCTAAGCCCGCTGCCCAGCCTTGGTCTCGGCAGGAGGGCACAGCAGGCTGCTCCCGGGCATCCCCGCTCCTACAAACTGCTTGGCCGTGGTTATAAAAGGGCTAATCCTTGTTCACATCCACAGGCTTTGTTCCTTCTCCTGAGCCATCATTAACTATTAATCGAGGGTGGGTTTCTTCAAAGATCTGCTCCATTTGTTGCTTGCTCTCAGAAAACAGGAGCTCCTTTAAGAGGCAGGAGAGCATCAGGAAGGCAGAGATGTTTGTAAACATCTTAGTGGTCATATTAAAAGACTAACTGTACATTAAAACAAAAAACCAAACAATAAGGGGGAAAAGGAAGGTATGGATTTTTTTTTTTTTTTATATTGAGCTCACCAGAAAGCTGCAGGAGAACTTCATGATTTGTTACGAGAGCAGCACTGGAAAAACTGGGGAAGCCTTAAATTCCACCTGTCTGATTAATGTCAAGGTTACGTTCGATCTACATTGGTAGCACACATGAATTTTGTGTCCCCAGACCTTCTCAGGAGCCGATGTAACAAGAGCCATTATTTATTGGTGATAATGGCCACCAGCCAAGGTAAAACCTGGCACAATGCATTAATAGCACAGCACCGTCCTGGGAAAACGAGGCCATTAATGCAGGTCACCTGCACTGTATAGTGCAGACCACACTCAGGTGGAAGCCATCAAAAACTTCTTCTTAAACTGGAAACAAGCAGAATTCAAACCTTTGCTGCATCAATTAAGAGAAAATACCTGCAGGTCTTCTGTGGCCTGCCATTTCCAGCACCTTCTAAGGGTAATTTCACCTTGACCACACTTGCCTTCAGTTTTTGCAAGTTTCTTTTCATGTCTTCTACAAAATGGTGATCCCTGGTTTGCCTTTTTTGGCAATGGGAGATGTTTTAGTAGATTTTAGATTAAGATTTTCTGGAAATATATTACTTCTTTCTCTATGAAACACAGAATTGAAAATATTTGCTCGCAAACCTTCTTCACTGTAAATAACATTTTTGAAGTGCATTACTTCAGAATATTGATGGGGTGACTCCAAAACCAAGGGCAGGATCTTACCCAACAGATGAAAAACTACTGCTGGAAACTCATTTCCATGAAGAAACTGCAGCTCCCAACAGCGTAACGAGTGGAGAACCTTCACCACCCCAAACGCAGCTGCTCTGGGCACCAGCATCACACGTGGCACTGTGTGTTCCTGAGGCCAAAACTGGGGGAAAATTCCCATTTATGCTCTGTCAAATTCTGGGCACCCAAAGGGTGGGATAGGCTTCTGTACTCCGAACAGAATGTGGTTCTCACCACCCTGTTGAGCTATTTATTTTTTTTTTTAAAGAAGTGTGAAGTGCCTGTGGATACTTATTAACTTCAGGCACTGGAAGACTTCATTTATAACCCGATACCTTATTACTTGACTTTCCTAAACTCTTTTCCTTTTGTTGTTTCAATTTATCTTATATCACCACTCAAGCCTGACAATGATAAAAAATAAAGGTGTTTTCTTTTGTCATGTAGAAAATGTGATTCATTCGTTGTCTTTAACAGGCCTTCAGACCACCAGACATATGTTCAATGTTTGGCAGCAATAAAAAAACTCCAACAACAGCAGCTAAACAAATATATATATTTGTAAGGATTATAAATCAGCACAAGTTATTCTGGCACTACTTTATATAAGACATTAGTGGGAGTATATTTGAAATATTGTGTGCAATTCTGGTCACTATATTACAGGCAGGGCATTGTGGAGATTGAAAAGGTGCAGTGGAGGGCAACCAAAATGATTCAGGATTTGGGAGATATGAATGATGAAGACAAATTAGCTGGATTTGGGCTGTGTTACTTAAGGACTTGGTTCTGAGGGACTCCAGGGGGTTCCTGCCTGGGCACCCCTCCAAGGATGCTCCACCAGCCCTGGAAGCACTAAGGGAACCCCCCAGGACAGCGGGAGAACTGGAGCTTCTTGCACAGCTACAACTCAACGAGAAATAAGTGGACTCGCAGCTACAAGTTGCGGGAGTAGTAAATAATTCAGGAGCATGAAAAAACTGACAGGGAGGAAATTATCCATCCATTCATGTACTGAATTTAAGATTAGAGGAGCTAAAAAACGCCGCACATAAAGCAGTGCTAAAAGCAAAATATTGCCTTTCAGGAAGGAAAGCGTATTTTTTGTAACTTTTTTTCCCTAAGATGGGGAAAATGAAAGGCTCCTTTTTGCACCTGCAAAAAAAAAAAAATTACTTCTGCTGCCTGGAAAAAAAAAAAAAAAGGAAAAAAAAAAACAAAACCTAAGCTGTATACAAGAGTGGAGGGGGATGTGAAGGTGAAAGGGTAAATTCTGTTCATTGCAAGACATGCTGCTGACCTGGCGGTTGTCGGTACAACCGCGCCACAGGGACACCGTGCCAGGGCTGCACGGATGACCCAGCAAAGAAAACTTCTTCTGGAGAGAAAAACAGTCACAAGCAATCCCTTGTTCTCAACTAACTGAAGGAAAGGCAGTAAATCCCAGATTTAGATGCACTCTGTATATCTTCTCCCCTCCTTTTTTTCTGGAGCTCAATTAGATGTCCGAGCAACAAGGAGAACTCAGTTCAATAAAATAGAGAAGGAAGGGAAAATGTTAATGCAAATGTTAACACAAAAAATATCTGTAGCTTTAGTTATTTACAAGAGAAAAATTTTCCACACTTAATTCTAAGTAGATTCATGTCACCTGCTCAGGCATAAGGGCCTGAGGATGTAACAGTTTAAGGTGAGGTGCAGGTGGATACAATTCTTCTAAAATACCTTTATTCCATTTTTTAAAAAAAAAAAATGAAAAATATGCATGAATATATAATCATAGAATCACAGATGGTTTTGTTTAAAGGGGATTTAAATATCATCTCATTCCGACCCCCTGCCATGAGCAGGGACACCTTCCACTAGAACAGGTTGCTCCAAGCCCTGTCCAACCTGGCCTTAGACACTTCCAGGGATGGGGCATCCACAGCTTCTCTGGGCAGTCTGTGCCAGGACCTCACCACCCTCACAGCCTTACCAATTTTCTTCCCAATATCCCATCTAGCCCTGCTCTCTGGCTGTGGGAAACCATTTCCCCTTATCCTGTCCCTCCAGGTCGTTGTCCCAAGTCCCTCTCCAGCTCTCTTGGAGCCCCTTTAGGCACTGGAAGGGGCTCTCAGGTCTCCCCAGAGCCTGCTTCTCTCCATGCGAACACCCCCAGCTCTCCCAGCCTGTCTCCAGAGCAGAGGGGTTCCAGCCCTTACAGCATCTCCATGGCCTGCTCTGGATTTGCTCCAGCAGCTCCACTCATATTGAGGTCCCCAGAGCTGGACTCAGTGCTCCAGGCTGGGTCTCACCAGAGTGGAACAGAGGGGAAGAATGCCCTCCCTCGACCTGCACCAACAGATACTAGGGTGGCTGAAGTCCCCCATGAGGACTAGGGCCTGGGATAGTGGGTCTCATCCCACTATCCTGGTTGGGCAGCCTGTAGCAGACCCCACTATAATGTCACCTGTCCCTGCCCTCTCTTCTGCTCCTCTCTGAGCTCTCAGTCTGGAAGAGCACTCAAGGCTCTCCCTAATTAAGCACATTTCTATGCTGTTTCTGACACCTGACAGAGTACAAAGTGTTTCAATCTGCCCTACACGGGGCAATCTCAGCATCCTACTTGTGGAGTCAGATTTGGCTGAGGCCGAATCAATCCTGTGACTGATGCTCAGCAGAGGCTTAAGACATTTAAATACAATATCTGACTTCTGAGGGGATAAGTATTCCACGTCTCACTCCTGTGCACTGTTCAAAATGCAGAAAAGAGAGTTCTGTGTGCTGGGAAATGGGAGGCAGGAGCCTGAGAAAAAGAAAATGACTTGAAGGAGACGGGAGTGTGACCTCGGCGTGGGCCAGTTCAGGTAATTTTCACCCTCCAGCAGGACTGTGCCATGTCAGAGGCCAAATTACAACCCATCTGGTCAGTGAGACTTGAAGCTCAGGAGATTTTGTGAAGAACAGAAAGCTACAAGAGCTCTATATATCTGTCAAGGGCTAAATTACGTTATGGATGAGAATGGACTTCAGTTTGGGACAGTTCAGAGATCTTTAAGTGAAATTTTCCTACCTAGGCAACACCTGCTCAGCTCCAATCCTTTGGAGAAAACTCGAGCTACAGTTTTGAAGGCAAACAAATCCCATTTTTAAATACTACTTTATTTTTCTACTATTTTTTTCATGTAAGACGAGTTAAATCCATCATCCCTGTCACAGTCACTTAAGAACTTTGCATAGAAGACATCATTTATTTTCTTTAAGGGGAATTTTTCAGGAAGATGTGTAAGGAATATTCATACCAACATTAACAGGACCCAATACCTTAAAGCATAGCTAGAAAGCAGCACGACTCTGCCCTGAAATTCCTGAAGTATTTAATAGACTCCAGGGATGGATGATCCTACTGGGATAAAAATGTTTCCTTCTCAAAACCTGAACCATTCTTAGCAAGAAGCTCCAAGGGATTTTTTTTTTCCCTCCAAGATCCTTCATTCTATAGCTCATGTTCCTCTATATCTGTGAGAAACACAAGGAAATAGTCCATAATATAGTAAATGACCACTCGAGGGACTTTCCAGCATAGCTGGAAGCCCATTTAGGAGAAACAAAATGTTGCTACATCAGCCTTTGCCAATTGTACATTTCCCAACTTTTACCAGGAAGCTCCTTTGACTTTGATTTCCCTCTTCCAGGACACAATTACATGGGAAGAATTACTATGTATGCCATGGGTGAGACCCTTGAATAGTTTAAACAAACCCAGCACAATGTAAAAGCAAATCAGTAATCTCATGTGATATTTAAAAGCTAAACTGTATTTAGGTAATGCTATTTAACTCATGTAATATGACAAATATATTTGAAGAGTATATTTATACTGTAACTCCATTGATTTCCACAACAGGGATGAATTAGACTTGCCTCTCTTAAGCAAATAAAATAAACATTGTACTCAATCTTTAACTTTCAAGCTAAGCATGTTCCAGCTCCAACATTCCTGTTGCCAGCACAGCCAAATAGATTTATTCTCTGATGTCATTTTTCTCGTGTCATTTTGGAATTTGATTGCAGCATATTTAAAATGTTGGTTGCAATCATAACAAAGTGCACCATTTAAAATGCATTCAACACACACATTGTCCTTGTGGAGAACAGTTATTTGTCTCTGTCCTCTGAGGAAGAACATGGGATGATGAGCAAAACCTGGCGTAATAAAGAAGAATGATGTGTAAAACCCCACAGAAAGAATGGCTCTTTATTTCTTAAATTAAATATGTTTGGGTGTGTTAAATATCTTATCGGATACAGTTGGAACAAAACTGTTAGACAAATAAAGTCGTGCTTGCTATTCCATCCAACAAACTGAACAAATACAGGAAAACCTTCCCATATGAATAATTGATAAAGGATTAAAACTGTTAAAAGCATATATTTTCCATGCACCAAGGGTACTTGTCTAATAGGTTTCCACTGTGATAAGCAAAGTACATCTCCTGCTTCATAATTTCAAGATAGTTTTCAATATTAAGCAAAGATTTATTTTTTTTTTACTTTTTTGCTGGTTTTTTTTGCAACAGGGCAACCACCATGACAGATTCCATCATTCTGCTAGGAAGAAAAGCAGAGGGGGAAATAAGCCATGGCTTTGGGAAGGCTGGCAAAGTTGGAAAAGGAAACCACCCATTGAGGGACAGACACTGAGGGAACACTGGGACACTGCAAGTAAGCCACCACAGCTCTTCATAAAGTAAAAAAGTCGTACTTTTTGTCCTAAAATATTCATAAAATTCTACCAGTTGATCCGGTTTAATAAAAAGAAAATAAGTTTACGAAGGAAACACATAGAATCACAGAACTGTTTAGGCTGGAAAAGCTCTCTAAGACCACCAAGTTCAACATGTCCCCAAGTTCCACATCCACATGGCTGATAAATCCCTCCAGGGATGGGAACTCCACCCCTGCCCTGGGCAGCCTGTGCCAAGAGTGGAAAACCCTTTCCATGAAGAAATTTTCCCTGTATCCAACCTAAGCCTCTCCTGGTGCTGAGGCCATGAGACAGCTGACTGCTCTTCCACAGCAGAACATGCCTCATTGTAGCTTCACTTCCTTATTGGAATTGTACATAGGAAATACTCCCCTGGCCCCACACTCCACTGGATTTTATTCCACTATATCCAAAATTACTATCTTTGTAGTAAAGCTTGGTTTTATTCTTTCAATACCAAAACAGAAGTGTTTGTGCTGGTCTCATAAGGTAAAAGTAGTTTTTTTCCCATAACCATGTTCGGATACTGCCTTAAAACAGCAGTTCTCTCCCCAGCAGAAAATCCTGGAGTACCTGATATTATGAGCAAGATATTGCTCTGAATTTTGGTTTCATAGTTAACAATAAAGGTCACAACAGTGATGTTGCCTTATTTAGTGGGTCCCAACAACAAGTGTGAATTTTGGATGATTTGACAATGGGAGGAGAAGCAGAGGATAGTGATTTCCCTGAGCAGCTGTCCCAGTGCTAAAACAAGTCTTGGGGTGACCATCCCTGCAGAACATGCCTAAGCTACTGCTTGGTCCACAATCACTTCCCTATTCAAATAAGCACCCAGGCAGAGGCAGCACAGATGATAACAGCATATTTGTTTCAAGAGCCCATAGAAACCAATTTTTTTCCCCCCAGACTGCCATCAGTTACGTAAAAGAAGAATTCAGATGAACTGGAAATGTGCAGAGAATTTTGAAAAGCAAGTTAGCAAAAATGTTCCATGATCCAGCTCACACTGTTGAAGAAAACTTCACCTTTGTTTCAAACTCACAGAAAAAATCACTTGTGAGACAACATTTTCATT
>JAWWES010000169.1:34910203-34927127 GCA_035583135.1 Lophotriccus pileatus
TTCCAGGGATGGGGCAGCCACAGCTTCTCTGGGCAACCTGTGCCAGGGCCTCACCACCCTCACAGAGAAGGATTTCTTCCCAATACCACATCTAACCCTGCCTTCCATCAGTTCAAAACCATTCCCCTTGTCCTATCACTCCATGCCCAAAATTGCCATGAAATTTAAAAGGAGCAGGGTTTGAACTGCAAAAATGCCAGGCTGCTTGCAGTGCATACGGAAAAATGCCATCACCTTTCCAGGCCAGAAGAGTCAGAGAATAAAGAGATGGTTGCTCTGGGTGGCACCGTTAGCACTCCTGGAAGAGGTAAAATTGAGCACTATCACTCCTGTTCTTCATCATTGCCTCTTCACAGACTGTATCTAAAAAATGACACCTAGAAAACAGCTCAGATTGCGTTTTCCAGTCTGAAATACACCTAATTCACACTAGAATGAAGAATGACAGTGGTGACTCATTTCGTGTAAGGTACCCTGTACGTGCCAGTCAACCTGGAGAGATGGCACCAAGCAGACATGGCCAGGGACAGGCACAGCCACTCCTCCAGCTGTGGAGCAAAATCACTGCTTGTGCAGCTGCAAGAAGTCAGGAAAGAGCCTAAATCACTGCAGCAGGAACAGGGAGAGGTGGAGGGAGGTGACAGAGGAGGGAGAAAAAGAAATATTAATCAGCTGCGGGTAGAGGCCATGATAATTAATGCCAAAAATTCAACAAAATTGAAAAATACCATCAAGATTTTTAATTGCAAATTTTAAGAGAGCAAAACTATTGTTTTGCAAATACAAAAAGCAAAACTATTCCAAACTGGTATTTTACAATACTCTTAACCAGTGAAATCTGAAAACTGATGGCAATGTAATTGCTGGAAACAAAGCAGAGCAGAGACAGAGGGGAAAAATAATCTTGTAGGAAAGAGAAAGACATAAAAAGGAAACTCAGCATGCCAGAGAGAACATCACACTCCAATCACGGATGGGGAAAAAATCATGTATCAGATTAGTCTCTGAACCCACACAAGTTCAGTAGAACTGAGGGCAGGCAGCTTTTAGTGCTCTGGTTTTTGAGGGAATGTCAAAGGAGAGCAAAGTCACACAAGAAGTGCCTCTGGCAGCTGCTCTGACCTCTCCAGCAGCAGAACACACAGTGCTGCACATGGGCATCCACAGAGCTCCTGGGGCACAACACCCAGCACTAAACCTAGTCCAAAATGGCACAAAAATGAGGCTCCTCTATATGGACACAGGTATCATGGAAAGGCCAGGCCTTGACCAGGTGCAAACCAGCTCAGTCCTGTTGGATGGCGCTGCCTTGGAGCAGTGCCAATTTATAGATCCTGATCTTCCTTTAAAAATAATGCATATTTCATTCTTGAGTCCTGAACAGGAGACTGAGGGGAGACCTCATTGCAGTTACAACTTCCTCAGGAGGGGCAGGCACTGATCTCTGCTCTCTGGGGACCAAGGGCAGGACCCAGGGAATGGCCTCAAGTTGTGTCAGGGGAGGTTTAGGTTGGATATTAGGAAAAGGTTCTTCCCCCAGAGGGTGGTTGGCACTGAACAGGCTCCCCAGGGCAGTGGGCACAGCACCAAGCCTGACCGAGCTCAAGGGGCATTTGGATGATCCTCTCAAGCACAAGGTGTGACTCTTGGGGATGGTCCTGTGCAGGGCCAGGATTTGGACTCGGTGATCCTTGTGGGTCCCTTCCAATTCAGTATATTCTGTGAGTCTGTGAAGGATAAGGATGCCCTGCACATTACACAAGCCTGGGACTGAGCAGGGGCTGCCTGGGGCAGACAGTCACAGCCAAGAGGAGCCATATGCCAGCCTGACATGGAACTTGGTGCTTGCCACAGGCTAATCCAGATCCACTGATTCTAAAAGCCAACACAGCAAACCACAGCTTTCAGGGCACCACAGAAAATATGCCCTTGCAGAATCCACACCTATGTTTGGCAGCCACCCATTCAAGATCAGTCACAGAAACACGACCCAACAAGTTCCTATAAATATATTGATCTGGGTGCAAGTCCAGGGTGTTTGGTGGGTGTCTCAAGGATTAGGGAGCACCTGCACGTTTATGAAGGTTTGTTTCTGACCCCTTGCAAGTGAAAGCCAGCTGCTTAAAACTCAGCATATTTTCTGCCTCCTTAATATAACAATTATTCTCTGGCTTGTCCACGGAGCTCAGTGGATGAGCAATAATAAACACACACTCACTCTTAGTCCATAAATATCGGCTTCTTTCCAATCCCTGGCTTAGGGGTGCACCTCAAAAAGAGCAGGTAATTTTGCTTTGCTGTCATCTGTATCATATCCACCATGTGCCAAACGTTGCAGAAGCACGAGAGGATATTTTATTAGCTGATAAGCTGAACTGCTATTCACTGAGGAAGAAGATTATCAAACAAATTACACTGAGAACCAATAATAGGGGAAAGGTTAATGATTTCTGTAAGCCACCGAATTCACCCGCCCCTGTAGTTTACTAAGAAAATTAGGGTTTCTTCATGCTGAGCTTATGGGAACACTTCACCCATATTTCAACCCTTCTTTCCTCAGAGATCTTTGACATCACTGCTTTCTTGCTGGAGAATTTACATTAAGGACAATTATAAAACAAAAATATACCACCATTCAGGAAAATATACAACTTCTTATCAGAGGGATGTGGATGTTCTTCTTGCCAGTCTACAGACATGGAGATTAAATTTCAGAGAGAGATTTATTTTGTGCTATTGTCCTGTTATTCACCAGAGAATTGTGCAATGCAAGTAATCTGATCAGAATAATGCATAGGGACATATTTCAGAAAACCAATAATTGTGGTAACGTTGAGCTCTGCTAGGTGCCAAAATAAAGTCCAAAATCACTCTCCCTCTTTTCCACAATTCCTTAATCATGGCATCATAATGTGCTGCTCTGTTGTCCATTAAAGCCACAAGCTTGAAGTAATCAATGCTGGACATTTGGAGATTTATTGTAATTTTAGATCTACAGCACTTTTGCTGGCTGAAAAGCAAAATTATAGTTTATAGGTGTGCCATATCTTACATTTTACAGCTTTTACTTCTTTAAGTCGGCTTGGTGCAGGTTTTTTTTTTGTTGTTGTTGGCTTGACTTTTTTTTTTCTTTCCACCTGAGTGCTGCAGGGTTTTTTACGATGTTAGGAAGCAGTTAAGGCAAACAACAGAAGAAATTACTAAAACTGACTGTATTTAAATTCTGTTTACTTCCTTAACCTTTCGACTTACCTATACAAAAAGTAATCTTTCATAAACAAGTCCCAAACAGAATCATTGCCTATTTTACTTTCCTTAAACCCTTGTGGAATAAGTAGAAATTGTAACAAGATCCTTTTGACCGTTTTTTATTCCGCTCATATTTGCAATGATTTTATAACTGATGCTTGCTTTGCCTCTCCACATTATCACAATCATGGCATCCTGGGATTAAAAACCATTTAGGGCCCAACTCTTAAAGAAACTCCCCACACAGCAGTATAATGAACAGTGTTCCTTTTTATTGTTGCTGGGTTTATTGGTATGCCAAAGATGCTACAAAGCTCAGTTCTCAATCTAAAAACAAAGGAGTGACCCACTTCCAGTATGGTTCTGGCACACAGGCAGCACAAAAGGTTTGGGGAAGGTAACCCTGAGACCCCACATGGCCAACACGCCATTAAAGTGGGGCTGAGTCAAATGTTCCCTGTGTCTCAAGACAAATGTTCATGAGTTTTCTTTCATTTTTAAGACTGTGTTAGCAAAAATCATCAGAAAATCATAGAACAGTTGGGTTGGAAGGGACTTTTAAAGGTCATCAAGTCCAACCCCTCTGTGATGAGCAGGGACATCTTCCACCAGAACAGGTTGTTCAGATTGCTTGAATTAATTCATCATTCCCTAATCAATTGTTTGAGGGGCAAAGCAATTAACCAACATCCTTAGGAATCCATCTACATCATGAATCCAGGATGGCTGATGCCATCCCCCTTCTCCTGCTCCAACCCAGATGTTGCCAGATGTGATGCTTCAACTCACCACCAAGAATCCATCCAAGTTCAGGGAATTACTTCACTATGCCCTAAACTTCAAGTGCTTCTGAAAAGCTGCTAAAGGTTATTCTAAATAATAATGGATTCACCAGGTGCTTACACAGGACAGATTTTAACACTTGCTTAGACATGTCTGTGACCTGGAGTCAAAAATGGTGCTCACATGAGCAGAATCTCTGAAACTTGTGGTCATGGAGATGCCAAGGCCAGCTCATCATGAGGCATGGCAAAGATTAATCCAATATTTTAGCTAATATTGTGTAAACATGCAGGCCCTCACTTCCAACAGCACCTTTCAGCCAAGTACAGCTCAAATCCATACGAATGAGGATTCCTTGCCCACTACTGAAATATTAGAATTCATGTGAAATGCAGCACTGCTGGCACAGAAAATAAATATGTGAGTCCCTCTTAGGAAACAGAGTGCAGAAAATGTGTTTCATTAATGTATTTAAGACAGGTGAATTATAGCTTAGTCAGGTTTAAATGTGACCAGACACTTTGAAACTGTTGCTGATCCTGTTTGAGAGCACAAATGGTCACGTTTTACATTTCCTGGGAAAGGCAGGAACTCCAACTACAAAGTTACTAAAGAAATGTGTTACTCACTGACCAACAAATGCCAATCCCCGCAGCAACTCCTATTTCTGTGGAAGACCCTGTTTCTATAACACACCCAACAAAAAGGCTGTTTGGTTTTCATGGAGAGAAAAGACTTCAGCTCAAGTGACAGGTCTCCCAAGCTAGCAGGAACAAGACTAAAAACTCTGTAATTGGAGAACCTACAGAGAAAAATTCCCAAGTAATTGCCCGTACAAGCACCAAAATGAGAATGCTGTGTGTTACAAAACAACAGTATCACAGAATCATTGAGGTTGGAAAAGACCTTCAAGATCATCAAATCCACCCTGCGTCCGATCCCCACCTTGTCCCCCAGCCCAGAGCACTGAGTGCCACGTCCAGTCCTTCCTTGGACACCTCTTGGGATGGGGACTCCACCACCTCCTTGGGCAGCCCCTTCCAATGCCTGACCACCCTTTCCAGGATGAAATTCCTCCTGATGTCCAACCTGAACCATTTCATTTTGTCCTGTTGCTGGTTACCTGCGAGAAGAGGCCGACCCCCATCTTGGACCTGTCAAGTAGAGCAGATCCAGCTAACAACTGATATTCACAAAACAGATGCAAAACCCTCCAAAAACATGGCCATGAGGTCTTTTCTATTCTCAGAACACCTTCCAGTGTTGCAGGGGAGGGGAATGTGGCCATTGATTTCAATGAGTGAAGGATCAAGACCGTAATGCTTATAGCAGCCATCCACAGCAGTGTAAACCTATTTGTAACAGAACCTAAGGGCACATTTCATGTATGGTCGGGAGGAAAACCCACTCACAATGGAGGGCATGAGTGTTCATGGAGAATTTATACTACAAAAGAAAAAGGAAAAACTTTCCTCTATGCCTCTATGTGAATTCATCAATTTAACTTACACTTAAATGGAAAATCGCTATACAGAGACCATAAAAACGTATTATGTTACCAATTGAATGGTTTACACTGCTGGCAAGCTCAGGGAAAACATACCTTTTCACTATCACCAGCCTGAGTGAACCATATTATGAAGGATCCCATATATATCTTTAACTTTTGTACATGGCAATTCTCTTCGCATGTGCTCTCCTTACCTTAAATCAAGTGAGTGATGCGAAGAGGGATGAGCAGGGGTAGAGAAAGGAAGGAGATGTAAAGGGGAAAAAAAAAAGTGGAGAAGGAAAATAAAGAGAAAATAAAGTTAGGGATGAAGAAGAGACAGAAATGGAAAACAGAGCAAGAAAAGGGCAAGGTGTTTCTCAGGAGTCCAGGATAACAAATGCATCTCAATAAAGGCGAGCTGCTCTAAAAGGAAAACAATTCACACATCTTGCCTTCCTAACGTATATTCTAGTTCCACATGCCAGAAGGGCAAGAAGAGACCAGAAAACAGGGAAAAACAAGACATGGTGCTGGGCAGTACCTTGGCTTAGCCAAGGATTTTTCTGCAATAAATCCATTGCTTAGTGCTAAAACATGGCCTTTTATGCCCATCTCTATTCTGTGACTGCCACAGACAACAGATGACGGTGATGGGATCCCTCCTCTGGACCAGAGCACAGTAAAGGCTGCATGAAGGGACACTCCTCTCACCCTGCTGCTCCTCCATATGTCTGTGGTGAGGCAAACACAGAGCTGTCACACATGGATCACTCAGAGCTCAGTGTATGGAAGTCAGCTACGGCACCTACAGCTGTACCACCAAACCATGGCTCTGACAGCCCAACAGATTTTCCACTCCCAGAACGGCAGATATCAATGTATATAAAGCATTTGTGGGTGGTGAGGCCCTGGCACAGGTTGCCCAGAGAAGTTGTGGCTGCCCCATCCCTGGAAGTGTCCAAGGCCAGGTTAGATGGGGTTTGGAGCAACCTGGGCTAGTGGAAAGTGTCCCTGCCCATGGCAGGGGGTGGGACTGGATGATCTCTAAGGTCCCTTCCAACCCAATCCTTTTTATGATTCTATGACTTTATGACTACACATACCTGTATGTAGGAAGTGGGTTCTGATAACTGAAGTTTCTTAAACAGTTTTGGATTATTTTACCATTTTTTAAGTCAGTCTGCCACATGCCAAAGCACAGCAGTGGGACACATTGATGTGTAATGTGAGAACAAGCCCTGCACATGCTTTACCCTGGTCCATTCCTCTGCCCCACCTCAGTCAGGCACCGTTTGGATGCCACACTAATTCAGATTCCTGCCAAACCCCCTCAGAATTAAAGTGATGCTGACGTGTTATCCCAGTGAGGGCCTGCTCTTGGACAGCACAAAGGATCTTGGCACAAAGGAGACTTTCCCCATACCTGTCTTCTCCTCCATCAGTCAGTGGATCCAACCCTTCCAAAGTCTCATATTTCAGTCCCCTCTAAAATTTTTTACGGCACAGAAGTGTAAGGGGAACAATGAAACTTTCCCCCTTAATGCTGAGTTCCCCCACAGGGTATCCATGGGGAGCTGCTTAGAAGGGCAGGGGGTCCTTTGGAGGTTCTCTCCAACTGACCATCCTTTGTGGTCCCCCTCCCTCTCCTTCCTCTCTCATTACCGGGCAAAAATCCACCAGTGCAAAGAACAAACATTCCTTCACCTGAGCACAGGAAGAAAATTAAGCGTAGGAGATTTGGAAAGTGTCGATATTTCTGTTTTAAATCCCCTGTGGAAAATCTGATGGCTTTTACTCATGAACAACCCAAAAAATATTTTATTTTTTATTTCTCTTCTCTCTTCTTTCCCTCATACAGTTGTTCAGTGAGTATTGAACATCTCTATCACAGGGATTACTGATGTTAATCAGGACCACACAGTCACATTAGACAGAAGTTTTTGCTGAAACTATCCTAAGGAATATAAATTAACAGTGGAGATTGTTCTGGACTGCTGACTGCAGTGTTGGTTACTTTGTGTTAAGAAAACAGCACTGTGCAAATCCCAGGAGCTCCAAGAATGATGACAGGAATGATCAAAGGAGGGCTGGAAATCTATTTATTAATGAAATATAAAGAGATTGGTAGACAACAATTATACCTTAGAAGGAAGCCCATAAGAGAAGATGTGATGCAGTATAAAAAATACTGATCAGCACAGATGAGCCAGATCAAGAGCTTCAGACTCAAAGCACACAATCAATTAAATGCTCACAAATTCAAAGCAGATGAAAAGAGATTTTGTGTTGCCCAACCTAAAACTCAGACAAATGAACATTGCTGGGATCTGCAGTGCAGCAGTATTCCAGGATGGATATTTATGTATCACACAAGGAGCAGAATCACTAATTACAAAGTCTGGAAAGGGCATTACGCAGCAGCCTTTTGGCCTCAAGCCCATCACCGACACTGTAACCAGAACAGGATTTAAAGAGAAGATAATTTCCAAAATCCACTGCTCTGTATGCCAGTGGTGGCCCTGTAGGGCACGGAGCGCTGGGCGAGGTGAGCAAGGCAAGGAGCAGCAGGTCTCTGATGAAGTGTCTCACAGACACATTTACTGTGCGGTCGCAGCTCCGCATTTTATGAAACTCTTGCTGTCCCACAACGACGTGCTAAAATCACACTGAAAAAAAAAAAAAAGAAATATTAATTGTGCTGGGAGCTTGTGCTTATAATTCTGACCCATCTGATCTCGTGGACCACGGAAATCATGCTGGCGGTAAAAAGATGTGGTTGCATCGGAGGCCGGCGCTCGTCGAGGTCCTGTTCGACTCCAGCTGCCTGAAGAAGAGCCACATAAAAATGCTGTTAAAATAAACTTTGGTAGACAGAGACCTGGTGTAAACCAAGTGTAAACTCTGAGTGGATTTTTACTACAGACCCATAAACCTCGGAAAATAAAAGTTTGTAGAGGAAACTGAGAGAGACATTTATCATGGGGACATTGGGTGCTCCCAACCTTTGCAGGTACTGCCTCCCCCCCTGCAAATCTCACCTCCTTTTCCAAAGCTGGGCCTATAAATGACATTCCTGAACCTTCCTTATTGCCTCCTCTATCACAAAATTATTCCAGTGCTGGCACCCTTCCAGTCTCAGGCCGCAGCCAGCAAGGCAATTCCTTCCCTCCACTTCTGTTTTTTCACATCCCTCAGGAAAACATCACGGAAAACACAAAGCTTTTGTTGGTTGTAGTACATCAAGATCCCAAAATTGCTCCTAATTGTAACATTTGCAATTATTTCTAGCTTTTAATTTTTATAATGACTCTTCATGGTTCTGTTGACCAGAGGGGAAATTTTAATCCCAAATGTGCCCTAGTGTCAAAATTGCCATTACACTTCAGGAAAATAAAGGCTTTTAAAAGTCATAAAGTTTACTTATTGAAAATTAGAAATTAATATTTATTGTCAGATTTCCATTGGAGATTGAAACCTTTTATTTAACAGTGGCTGGGAGTGTAAATTATTCAAATGTTTACATTTGAATGCTGCTGTACTCTAATGATTCCATTTGCTGTAGCGTATTAGTGGTAAGATAATGAAAAGCTTCATCACAGGGTTAAGCAAACACCCAGTTACAACTTTTTATGGCAGTGGAAGAGGCTCAGTTTGTACAGCCCTGTGCTCCTGCAGAAGTCCTTGTGCTGACCTACACTGACATGACAATAACACACTTATTGCCTCTTCTAACAGCATCAAGATGACCAGGCAGTTGTTAAAAATTAGAGTGTTTTTTTTCCACTCTCCCTATGTAAAGGGATTAAAAATCTGCATAAGCTTCAGCTTGGCCAGCAAAGGGGTGGTGCAACTATAAAGGCAAAAGTTTGGTTATTTGAAGGGGTTTTATGAAGGAGATGAAGGAGCTGAAGGAAGAAAGCAGTTACATTTGAAAATTTTCAGTGCTGATTTTTATTTTCAAATTAAAAAATTACATAAATTTATATTTTATTATATTTTTAATAAAAACAAATGTTATTGATAAATGATGGAGAAGCTGTCTCTGTCACTTTTCTTCTCCAGGACACCTCTCTCTCTACTGAGTTTATTTTGTCTTTTAGGAGTATAAGCCTTGAGAAATCCCTACTGGGAAATACCCTTGCTCCAGCCAGCAGAGCAGGATCAAAAGGCAGCACCAAACCCCAGGCAAAGCTTGAGGCCACCCCATTCCTTTTGGCAATTTCCACCCCATTCCCAACCCAGGGCACAGGGAAGCACCTCATTCCCAGCACAGGCCAGAGAGGAGCAGTTGGTCTGGCCTGGGACACGGGCAACATTTTCTGCCTTAACTTGGATTTTTCTGAACTTCAGCCATAGCATTAGGTGGTTAATTATTCCCCCTCTCCAGGGTTTTCATGGGATATCCTGTTCATGCATCCAGAGCTTTGTGTACAGGTGGCGGGAGTTCCTCATATTTAAAGAAAAAACTAAAAACACACGCACTTGAGGAGAAAAATGTTTTTTAAATGGTTAAGACAATTTTTTCTACCTCATAAAGAAGCAAAAAGGGGCAAAAGCCCAATTTTCCCACCACTACAACCTCAGTTCCAGCCCTCACCTGTGTCACTCCTGTTACGCACAGTCCAAAGCTCTGCAGCTGCCCCTGGATTTTCTGCCAGTATAACTTTTTTAAATACACAAATATTATACTCCAGGGCATGTTTTCCTGGGCCAACAATACATGCCTCACTTTTATTGTGAGGCACAAGCCCTTCGGTTTCATGTCTTTTGACCTCCCAAGAAATGTATTAATGACCCTATAAAGCTCTCCCTGGCACGTATTCATATTAATACAATATACTCCTTTGTTTTTATATTGCATAGTAAAAGGGGGGAGAGAGGGAAAACAAGACAGTGGTTTCAATATCCTTCCACCACAAAACGTAGTTCAGTGGGGGAAAAACAAAAAAACAACAGTGATCTGAAGAGGGATAGCTGACATTATTTAAGCCTGATTTTAGCCGGGCTTATTTCTTTTCCTACTTATTTCTCTGTTGCCTTCGGTTATGGCTCTACTCAATCCAGTAACTAAGTCCAGCTGCTGACTTTGGGAGCCACCAGCAGCCAGCCACAGATTCCTCCTGCCCACTGAAGGAACCAGCCCCTTCTGCAGCAGCATCCTGGGTCAGCCACGTCGTGGTGGGGCCAGGGGAGTAGTTTGAAATAACAACTTCCCCTCCCTCCACTTTGGTTGCACTCCCAGGCGCCTCGTTCTGTGAGTTGTTTTCAACCCGGAGCTGGGGAATGGCAAGACAGCTCCTAAGGATTAGGTTGGAGGAAAGGAAAAGATCTGAGCACACACAAAATCAGCTCAACATGTTTTGTGCCTTAAAGAAATGAGGGGGAAAAAAAAAACAAACTGGGGAAAATCACTTCTGCAACCATTTTCTCTAATTAATTTTTACTCCAAACCAATTAAAATTAATTTACTAGAGGCATAGTTCAATACTTGGGCTACTCCCTGAGCCTAGTGAGCACACTGGGAGCAAGTTTTGGGGTAGCTGGTTCATTTTGCTCCCTGAATTCACATCAGCTGATGATAAACAGTTTGCTCAACATGGGTGTTGTAACCACACAGCTTGGTGCAGGATATCCATGGACACCCTCCAGTGCTCCAATTCTGCTTTTTGATCCAGTGGCTGTGTTCAAATCTCTATCAAAAGCTTGTATGTAATACTGCTGTGCCATTACCAGTCTCTCATTTGCACAGTAGATATAAACATGTATCACCCCTTACAGGTGGCACAACAGGCTCAGCTACAAGGAAAGCCAGTGATGATTTAGGTCTGGCTGATACAAACAGAGTATGTGTTAACTGACCTTTCAGTTAAGCCAAATACTTGATAACAAAATCAAATTACAAATTCAAAATGGGCACGGCAAAGCCCGTCCCAGACTTCTGAGGAGACCACAGTGCTCTGAAACCACAGAACAACCAGAATAATTATTCTTTTACTACTCACAAAACAAACAAATTAAACCTAATTTTAACTGGATGTCCTCAGCTCTGCTGAGGAAATCTCACAGATTCTTCACATATATGGGAGAGGAGAACAAATATGGCCTTATCCCTACCTGACTGTTTTTTCCTCCTACTTTGAAAGGAGAAACATCACAGTTCATAAAGTGTGGCCTTTTTGTTAAGGCAGAACTACTTTTTTTTCTTCTAACACTTCCTCAAAACCACTTCAAAAGTTAATAGAAGTGAGTTACCCAACAGCTCTTTCAAAAGGAAGTCTCCACATTTTGACACCTTTTGGAGAAAGTGTCACCCACAAAATAATAGAACACACTCCACAGACCCCATTCACACAAGGGGGGTAGGGAGTTTTCCAGCATTTTTAGCTCCCTAGCAGCATCTGAGCTTTTGTTTATCTTTGATATTTAAGGCAGAATAGATGGGAATATTCATAATTAATAATGAGTAAACCAAGAGTTTAGTCTTTTTATTAATTTTAAATTTAGAAAATTATTAAAAAACATGAAGCTGAAGTTATTTGGCAAGCGCCTTGCAAGGCACATAAATAAATCTCTTTCAGCAAGTCTCCAAGGGTTTTAGGCAAAACTTTGTGAATGCCAAGGAGGAAATCTAAAAACAATTTCTGGCTTGCTAGCTGAGCCAAAAAATGGACATCATGTCCAAAATACAATATGAAATATTATTTCTCATGCTGAAGAATGAAGTGGTGTGTGTTTTCAGCTCAGGACTGTCCAAAGAGCTTTCCAGTGGATTGGTGTCATCAAGATTTTAACCCTTAGCACCAGCCTCAATTTAGAGCTTTCATTTCATGGAGGGAGTCACAGACCACGAGGTACACTGGGTTGGTTTCTTTGATTTTGGTGAGCAAAATGTTTTGTCAGAACTTTTCCAGCCATTCTTAATAGAGGTCAATATGTGGGAAGGCATCAGTGGTCTAGAGAGGGTTCACCAGTAGCCTGGTTTATGTTGACTTCTCCACAGGGGATATCCAATTCACTCCAGGGGATCCTAATGAAATCTTTAAATTGCCTTCTCTAGTATGAATGAGTCACATTTCAGGGCAAGCTGAGAGAGAAGTTAGAAAAGCTCTGTGCTGAACATCACACAGAGCACTTGGAAATGGGTGTGAGTTTGGTAACAACCATGAAAGGATTCAGAAATTAAAATCTGAGCAACCTGCTCCAGCGGAAGGTGTCCCTGCCCATGGCAGGGGGTGGAATGAGACGATCTTTAAGGCCCCTTGCAATCCAAAACAGTCTATGATTCCATGATTTCTTGGTTCCTGATACTCCAAAGTCACTGGTGTGGAGCTGGCAAATTCCAGACATGGCTGATCTGCTCTTCTTTTGCCTTGAACAGGTAACATGTTGAGGATGTGTGACCAAGCCATCACATCCCCCAGGCTCCTCACTTTACAAACTTATCAACATCTTCCAAAAGTCTAAACTTTCCATGTAGGGTTATAATGTGCTTGTTCCAGCAGAGAAGAGCTTTGTGGGCTTTACACCAGATGTGGCACCTCAGGTTGTTAGAAATCCTACATGAGAGGAAGTTCTCCTAACAAAGCTGCATTTTTTAAACACTGCATTAATCATGGAAAGGGTTGTCAGGTTGCCCAAAGATGTGGTGGAGTCACCATAGCTGGAAGTGTTCAAAAAACATGTGAATATGGCACTTGAGGGCATAGTTAGTGGTAAAAATGGTGATGATGCTGGTTGGACTTGATGATCTTAGAGGTCTTTTACAACCTTAGGCATTCTAGAACAATAATATTTAGAAAATATTTGCTCTGTTTTGTTTTAGTTGATGACAACTTTTAATTACAAATAAACCAGAATTGAATTCCTAACATGCTGACCTTCGAATTCCCACTCTGCTCTTGCCAGTGCCCTTCCCAGCATCAGCCCTCAGGGGGGTGAGGTGGGAAGCAGCTGGGGCCAGGTGGAACATGAGACAGGGGGATTGCTGGAGTTGCCTCTAAGAATCATCCTCTACACAATTTTCACAGGTACCTGATCCAAAAAGCATCCACTGAGTGAGCACAAAACCAGCAAATACTTTACAGAATGTCTGTACTCGTGCTGCCATTTCCCCTGATGCAGAAGAGCAGTGATTTCCTGAACACAAATATGAAAACTAATATATTTTACAGACCCCCAACTCTTGCACAATAAGCTGTAGTTATGAAGGGACAGACCTGCAGGAATCACACACAGATTGTCTGTGAGTATTGAATGTCTTCAGTACCTACCCCTGCAATTAAATTTGCATCTTCAAACAAAACATCAGCAGAATTGACAGATTCTTTGTTTAAATAAGGTTTGCTCCAGCTTTGAGATTTTTAACTATTGTTATCGGCAATACAAATGAAGGTTTATGGAATGTGGATATATTAATTCCTTCCTTCCCCTGATTAAAAACACTGTATGGCTCACTGAGAATCTGAGAGTGGAGCTTTTTAAATTCCTGTAGACACCAGCTCCCAGCACACTGTTCTTTTATGCATCACGTCACTTCCCCGTTGCCTTTTACCAAAAATGAATGTAACAAAATCATAGACACCAGCTAAAAATTCCACTTTAAATATTCCTTCATCACAGCTGCTTTTCAAGTCAGTGATTCTCGGGGAAAAAAATATATATATATATATATGTTGGTGTATTTTTGAAAAGGGCGCACATTTGTATTGCCCAGGTTGGATTAAAAATCCTTGCAAATGTTCCTCTGCTGACAATGAAAAGTTAAAAACCTTTCCCTGGCTGTGTGTCGGCATCTAAACCAGAAAGCTGAGCTTTTGCTCTCAGCTTCCTACCTCTGGGATTATCCCAAACTTTACTCTCTTGGCATCCTGATTTGTTCAATTTGTGGGATTGGTCAAGCTCATTTCTGACAGAAACCTTGAGGGAGGGTTTAGGAGATGTAAATGTGCACATGGACAGCCACATGACAAACTCACTGCACACAAAAATTGCCTAATGAGAGAAAGGACCCACTATTTTTTTTAATCAATGGACAAAATTCAATTATTTATTGAAGTTGCCATCAAAATTCCATTTATTTATAGAATCGCTAAACAGTTTGGGTTGGAAGGGACCTTAAATCTCATCTCATTCCACACCCTCCCATGGGCAGGGACACCTTCCACTAGACCAGGTTGCTCCAAGCCCCATTCAACACTTCCAGGGATGGGGCATCCACAACTTCTCTGGGCAACCCAATTTACTCAGCTAAAGGACAGCACTGATTAATTTACAGTGACCAACAGAAACTTTTGACTAAAATTCAAGCTTTCTCTTGAAAAATTAATAGAAACCTAGAATTACCACCTCACATTCTTCTCAGCCCTTGGGCTCCCAGTCAAATTATTTGACTTGCAAAAAGCATTTATTTATTTATTTATTTGTTTATTTATTTATTTGCTTTGTGATGCAAATAAAATTTGCATCTTTCTGGTTCATTCATCATCAGTGGGACAGGTACAGTCCTACTATCACATAGTATGTGATTTTAGAGTTTTGTAGTTACAGAAATTGAGATGTTTTGTACCCATAAAGACAAGCTCAGGTGCTAAAGCCACTGCTATTAAACCGTCTTTGGCAGAGAACAGATCAGGGATATCAATTTGACCCAAACTAGGCCTGCTAGGGGGTGACTGGACAAAGTGACTAATTACATCACTGGCACAGCCACAGGAAACCTGGTTGGCTGGGGATGATGATATGGCCAGAATAACACAAATTTATACACAGGATTTATCATTTTGCTTGGAAAGAGCTGCTAGCAGAAGCACAGTGGTCACAGAAAGAGGTTTATGTCCAACTGCTGCAGGAGAGAGGAGCTGTGCAGGAATTGAACCGAGGACAGCCTGAGCTGAAGACTTTTGATGAAATTTAGAAGCTGGTTTGGTTCAGGTAATCCCTTTCTACTTCTGTGCTGTTAATCCAACGCTATTAATTAAATATCTGAAAGAAGGGTGGAGCCAAGTGAGTGTCAGGCTCTGCTCCCAGGGAACAAGTGACAGGACAAGAGGAAACGGCCTCAGGTTGTACCTGGGGAGGTTTAGGTTGGAAAAATCTCTTCATGGATAAGGTTGTCCAACCCTGGCACAGCTGCCCAGGGCAGGAGTGGGGTCACCACCCCTGGAGGGATTTAAAAGCTGTGTGGATGTGGCACTTGGGGACATGGGTTAGTGGTGGCCTTGGCAGTGCTGGGGAAATGGTTGGATTCCATGGGCTCAGAGGTATTTTCTGACCTGCATTCTTCTGTGCTTCTGTGAGTTTTATAATAAGGTGCATGTTGATGCTTCTCAGAGTAAAATACAGTCCATAAACCACATCATTTGGATTTTAAAAATGTGCCTTTCCTTCTGCAGAGTCTCTCCCAAGTTTTTTTAAATTATTTTTTTTGTCTTTTTTCCCTTTTGAGAAAGAAAAAAAAAAAAAGGAGGAAAAAAAAAATCAAAGCACAGCAAATATATAGCAAACAACTGAAAACATGTGAAAAAAGCAAACACCCAAGCAAGAGCTACCCCTGTCAGGAGGTTTTCCATAAATCCTAACTTCTCATCATCTGAAGATTTACTTCTTTAGCAGCAGATGGTGTGACCCTTACGCAATTAGTTAGCTCTGCTCTTAGAGAGATAGCGCTCTTCAAACCCCAGTGTTGTTGCTGACAGAAACATTTTTAAAGCACTATGCAAACAAGACTACTTTCTTTAATTGCAGCATGCAAATGGGATGGAGAAGGATGGAAGGAGGTGAATATTAAGCACTCAGCCCAGTGCAGCTCTGAGATGGAGCCTTCACTGGCAGGGTAATGAGGAAAACAAAGAGCATCCACTGAAAGTGGATTTATTAGGAAGAAAATTTTCCCTGTGAGGGTGGGGAGGCCCTGGCACAGGTTGCCCAGAGAAGCTGTGGCTGCCCTGTCCCTGGAAGTGTTTAAGATGGGTTTGGAAATGGTTTGGAGCAATCTGGGATAGTGGAAGGTGTCCCTGCTCGTGGCAGGGGGTTGGAATGAAATGAGCTTTAAGATCCCTTCTAACCTGAACCTGTCTGGAATTCTGTGAAAGTTTTCAAAGTGTCCCAGTGCAGGAAACCCATCCTTGGTGATGGACACCAGGAGTACCATGAGCTATGGTAAAGATGGTAAAGGGCCTGGAGGGGAAACCACACAAGGAGCAGCTGAGGTCACTTGGTTTGTTTGCCATGGAGAAGAGGACACTGAGGGAAGACCTCATCAGGGTCTGCAGCTTCCTCATCAGGGTAAGTGGAGGAGCAGTTCCAGTCCCTGCTCTGTGTGACCAGTGACAGGAGAGAACAGCTGGAGCTGTGTCAGGGTTAGGCTGGATCTCAGGAAAAGGTTCCTCACCCAGAGGGTGG
>JAWWES010000169.1:34932227-34946845 GCA_035583135.1 Lophotriccus pileatus
ACACTCACCCCACCAAGGTCCAAGCCACTCTGCCAACACCAGCTCTCAGCAAAGTCCATTTTCCCCATGGGCTGCACTCAACTCCTATTGGACCCTCAGCTCGGCTGAAATCTCCAGGTTTGGATTTGGCAGGTGTAGGAATAAGGCAGAACAACACCTTGGCTCCAGCCTGAAGTATCCTGAAACATCTCACTGAAACACAGCAGAAATACGAAATATTCTCTGAACCATAAACAGGATTTATCCTTAAACCCAGAGCAAAATCCTGCCCGACCTGAGCACTGGGCTGAACACAGACACCCTCAGCCTCCCACAGCCCGCCTGTGAAATCTGGCACAAGTGGCCAAAATCACCCTGCCAAAGAACACTTGATTTTTCCTTCAAATCTCCCTCACATCCCTGATTTCTTCCCTTATTACACAGCTCAGCTGTGGATCCCCTGCCACTGGAAGCTGAGTACTGGAGGAAGATGCCACAGCTCTGCCACAGCTCTGCTCTGGGTCTCTTGTGTGACCATCACCTGAGCCAGGACTGGCAACTTCCTTCTCACTGAGGCAGATTTTAGGAGAAAAGAGCAAGATTGTACAAATGATGTTTATTGTTGTTGTTACAGGCTGTGTATTCTCATAATCCCACTCAATGTTACAGATTAACAACATAATTCAGGCATCAGGTATCAATTTCTGACAGTCTTGCACCTGTAATATCTATTCTCCCTAAAGAAAGTATCTGACTACTCAAGTTTGTAAAAAAATACTCACAAATATTAGCAAAACACTCTGCTAGATGCTCCCTCCCAGGAATTTTTACCTATTGACATTACCACTATTCTCTCTGTTGGTTTTGTTAATGTTTTTTGGGGTTTTTTTTAAGTGTGACAAATATCTTTACCTTTTTACGTATAGTTTTATAAGAAAACCTAATAAAAAGCCAGTAAAGAAGCAAAGTTAGCTATTAGATAACAGTTCTTGCTGCCAAAAGCCATAATCTGACACAGATTGAGACTGGTACAGTAGTCAATTAATGGCTCAGTGCTCATACAATAATGACCTACTAACCTGACGGTGTGTTGCTCTCACATTTTGCTGTCCCCTGGGACGCCACTGTCACTGTGTTATCTATTGCCTGCTTCCCTATCAAAGAAAATAAGCAGAGCTGAAATGTATGTACGCATCAAGCTCTGTAGTTCATTGCACACCAACCCCAGCAACTGGAGGAACAATAGATTTATAAGTTTATCCTACATTAAACCAAACATGCCTGACTGCACTGTAAATTACTAAATAATAAACCAGGTGGTGTAAGATCCTGGCTTGGACAGAATATAAAAATCTATCAACCTGTAAAATACAATAACCATAAACGTGCTCTGGAGCTGATGGCTCAGGTAAACCATCCACCTCCAGCCACAGAGGTTTTGCTGGAGTAAATTGCAACAAAAGGTTTACTAAATTTAGGTCTGGAGCACTTTTTCATTTTAGGCAACACCATCAATAGGAGAAATATAATTGAGCTAGAAACAGTGGCAAATGTGTTTGTTTTGTTTACATTTCTTTGTCTCTAATGGAGCTATTTCATGGTAATGTGCTGTGTTTCCCAGCATATTGCCACGGGCATTTAGTCTGATCTCTAAAGAGAAGATGAACTACTGCATAAGGGCATCTTTCTTCAGGATTCAAACTTCACATTCAAATTAGCTTGAAGTAGTAGGGGAGGAGCAAAATGCAGAAAGCTGAAAGGTCAGGGCACTTGTTTCCTTAGAAGGGACTAAATCTCGCTTTAAAATAAACCCCCAGCAGTTGTGTTAGTGCAATAAAATACTTTGCACGCTGTCGTGCACACCATTAGCCCTACCCCGAATTATATCTGAGATTTTTAATAAGTCCTACCTTTGCCACCAAAATTAATTGCCATGAACCGCAGAAAACATTCTATCAAGACGTTCAAAAATGATTCAATAAATCACAGCTCCAAAATCTACAGTAATAATTAATTCCATTTTCGGAGCTTTTCAATAAGCCAAGCAGGTTAAATTTATATGATTTACAAACAGTGTTTACATTCATAGAGGGACAACTAATTGCTGCACGGCTTGACATCGTTACAGGGAAGTGCTGGGGGATGCAGACAGTTTAATTAGGGGTGGCTTTAAGTTCACAATATGACTGGAATCACAGTGCCTTCCTAATGTGCTTGTATAGGATGATCATACACACCACTGCATTTCTTCTTTCTGTACTCTTTGTCTTTACAACAGAAAATGAAGTATATTTTGTTCAAAGGCAGCTGACGCAGTATATATTTCCCTCTCAGTTTTATTCACTTGCTTTGCAGAGCATAAAGAAGTGTTTCTTAGCCTAACAAAGTGCATATTCAATTGCAGATGCATGTACCTCGCTGCAACGGGAGCAAAACGCTTACAAATCATGTTCTCGGCTTCTCCCAAATTCTCCCACTCAGTGCAAAGCACCATAAACTCCCCTGAAATTACTGGGAACCCCATGAACAGAGCTCATCTTTTACCTGGACTGAACCTGAGGTGAGCACACACCCACACACAACCCTAGTGGGGTTTGAGGTTGTTTTTTGGTGGAAAAATGGAAACTGTCCTGCAGGGAGCACTTGAGTTTCAGGGAGGCAGGTGTCCATGGGAAATTCTCCAGCCTCTCCAAAAAAGCTTTACCCTTTCCCACCATCACCCAGTAAACCATCACCTAAACCCACAGAGAGACCTTGATAGATCAGAGGGCTGGGCAATCACCAACTATATGAAGTTCAACAAGGGCAAGTGCTGGATTCTGAACCTGGGATGGGGCAACCCTGGATGTACAGACAGACTGGGGAAGGAAATGCTGGAAAGCAGTGCCAGGAAAGGCACCTGGGGGTCCTGGTCATTGGCCAGTTGTCCCGGAGCCTTTGCAGCCAGGAGGGCCAGCCCTGTTCTGGAGGGCATCAGGACAGCATCACTGGCTGGGCCAGGGAGGGGATTGTCCTGCTCTGCTCTGACCTGGGGCAGCCTCACCTGCAACATTAGGGCAGTTTGGGGTGACACAGTATAGGGGAAGATATTAGGCCATTAGAGAGAGTCCAAAGAAGGGCAACAAAGATGATGAAGGTCCTTGATTTGAAGCCGTGTGAGGAGCAGCTGAGGGCACTTGGTGTGTTCAGCTGGAGAAGAGGAGACTGAGGGGAGAACCTCACTGAGGTCTTCAACATCCTCCCAAGGGTCAGCAGAGGGGAAGGCACTGATCTCTCCTCTGTGACCAGCGACAGAACTTGTGTCAGGGGAGGTTTAGGTTGGGTATTAGAAAGAGGTTCTTCCCCCAGAGGGTGGTTGGGCACAACACCAAGGCTGACAGAGCTCAAGGAGCATTCGGATGATACTCTCAGGCACATGGTGTGACTCTTGGGGATGGTCCTGTGCAGGGCCAGGAGTTGGAACTCGATGATCCTTGTGAATCCCTTCCAGCTCAGAATATTCCGCGATTCTGTGATATGTATTTAGGCCCCCAATGTCACAACTGAAGTCTTTTGTAACCTGAACCAAAGAAACTTAATTAACAACATCAGTAGGAAAACATCTCACTGACAGCCAAGCCTGGGCACCTGCCAAGGGGCAGAGTAAAGGTGGCTGCTATACAACCTGCTTTCATCACTGAATATTTTTTCTCTTGACATGGTAGGGAGACATGCCTTAAGCAGCCTCCTCATTTCTTTTTAAGTAAACTAGGCTGAAATATTATTATCCTACTGTTATAAGGTGTCTCCATCACTTATTTTTCACATTGTTGGGCAGGGGAATACAGCATTGCTGTTCTGGAACATGAAAGCAGTTTATTGCAGCATCCTGCTCCTTCCAGTGTCCAGACATACACCTGCAGAAGATAATCACGTTCCTGCAAGCACTTCCCACATCCCCATCCCAGGGACCACTGCAGTGGGTGCACAAGAGTGAAGAAGGCAGAGGTCAGCAGCAGTCCTTGGTTCAGAAAGCCACATCAGAGCTCCAGTCTGCTGAACAATGGCATCTCTACATGTGGGACCAACTCCTGGTCTCATGTCAACAGCTGAGTGGCAGAGAAAAGAGGTTTTCTTTATTCACCACACCCGGATTCAAAGGTTTTGATTTCACTAAAAAAAATATCACTGAAAAAGTTATAGAAGGAGACTGAAAACGTTGGATTTCCATTCAGTTGCATGGAGTTTAAATCGTGGACATGTTGAAAAAGCTTAACCTGTGAAAAAGGTACTGAGCTCTGCATGTCCCAGTGTCTGTGGAAAGTTTTTTTGCACTAGTTAGAAATTTAAGGAATTTTCTGGCAATGCATTTTTGATCCGTAACTTCATGTTACAACAACTGGCAATGGTAAAGTTGTTCCGGTCTATTTATCTTTATTTAATTATTTTTATGCACCCATCACTGTAGCATCTGGATCAAATGTAATAATGCATTAAATTAAACTGTCTAGAGTGGAAAACACAAACTGTTACCATCTCCACAACCCCCCAACAATAACCACCACAGTGATAACAAAAAAAAAAATCTTTCAATGTGCAGAAGTCCAAGGGCCAGAGATGAGGACAAAGCCAAGTGTGAGATAAGTGTATTTGGCATAATAGAACCATAGAATGCATTGGGTTGGAAGGGACCTTAAAAATACCTCTTTCTACCCCCTTACCATAGGTGGAGACATCTCCCACTAGCCCAGGTTGCTCCAAGCCCCGTCCAACCTGGCCTTGGACACTTCCAGGGATGGGGCAGCCACAGCTTCTCTGGGCAACCTGTGCCAGGGTTTTACCACCCTCACAGGGAAGGATTCCTTCCCAGTTATCCCATCTAACCCTGCCCTCTGGCACTGGAAAGCCATTCCCCTTTTTCCTGTCCCTCCATCCTTTGTCCCTAGTCTCTCTCCAGCTCTCTTGGAGCCCCTTTGGGCTGGATGGGGCTCTAAGGTCTCCCTGGAGCCTTCTCTTCTCCACCAGCTCTCCCTGCCTGGCTCCAGAGCAGAGGGGCTCCAGCTCTCAGAACATCTTCATGGTCTCCTCTGGATTCATTCAAAAAGGTCCACACCTTTCTTTTGCTGAGGGTCCCAGGATTCAGTACTCCAGGTGGGATCTCACAAAAGAGGAGAACAGAGGGAGAGAATCTGTCACAAAATGAAGGGTGTCTGAGGTGTGAGGGACCCTACAAGGCCTTTCTTTTGAAGCAGCTTCCTCCAAGTCTGCACTCTCACTTGAGCTAAGAAGCTTCAGAGACAGTGAGTGAATGAAGATACAGCTGAGACCCTGTTAAGAAAAGCAGGACTATAAATATTTTGCACCTTTCAGTACCCTGGAGTGGTGGACAACTTAACAACAGTTAAAAGAGGTAAATTCTGTTCCTCTTTGTACACGGCTCTATTGATTTCACATTCTACACTTTCTTAAAGTGCTGAGATCATTATGTGTCTTTTAATAGATTTTGACTCCGGAGACAAACATGTTGAGAGCTGTCATCATCAAGATGCCTGCTGTCATTGTGCCATCTTCTTAACCTAACGTAAGGAAATTCATATTTAGTGAACGAGGAAATTACTTTGGGTATGTATCATTCAAATCCTTAAGGATTATTGGCTAATTAGGAGGACAGTAATGTAAATTTGCCTTGTGTCAGGTTTTCAGGAACAGTAAAATAACATAATTAAGCAGTGAGCAAAGTAGATCATTTAAGCTACTCCTCACTGACAAATGTATATGATGTCTAAATATACCATGGGCTTCTAAACTGGGAACTAATGAGAACTGACTGGAAAGTCTAAAACAATGGTTTAAAAGAGAAATTAAGTGTGTTAATCCACAGTAAATAACTCTAACTCATACTTGGTGGTACTAGGGAGAAGGAGGGTGATGTTAAGGAGGAGGGTGATGTTTTCAGCTCTGTGTTCCCAGCTGGTGGGCAGAGATGCAGTTGGAGTAGCAGGGGCAGCCCCGACACCTTCCTCCTCAGTTTCACAAGAAACCAGGGAATACCTGCAGCTGCAGCAAAGCCACATGGAAATTCAGCACAAAACCCAGCAAGCTCTTTGCATATGCAATTGCAAACGTGTTTGGGGTTATTATAACCTTCCTCTTCTTTTTTTTTTTCCTGCTTTGGTTCAGCCTCTGTTTGCTCAGTGGTGACTGTGCATGACACACTCTACCAGAGCATTGTGTTACTCTGTGAATGACCTTTGCTTTGCATCTTGTTGGACAACCCTGTCTGAAATCAGCACCTGGGGCTTCTCTGGTACTTCAGGACAGTGGCAGAAAGTGGAGAATGGAGTTGGGGGCAGAGAGCAGCCCCCTGCAGAGGATCTTCACCCCTCCAAACAACCTCCAGAGCTCCCATGACTTGTGGAAGGTTATTAACAGCCAGATTCTCCTCAGCCACTTCATGGGAACATTCATTATGGCTGGTGCCATAATCACCAACTCCCAGCACATTTCCTCTTGCTCAGCACTTTGGGTGGTTGCCATCTGCAAATAGTAATGCCACCACATAAAGCTCATGGAAGACCCTTCCCAATGCTTCCCATTAGTAGAAGAAGCTCATGAATGTAGGTTTTCACTTTAGAAATAAAGAGTTTCCAGCCCCTCTGGTTTTCCCACTCACAGCTGATTTTCTCACTCCCATCCGTCTGCCCATTCACTCTCATCCTTTCCTTCTTTGTCATATCAACATTCATATTTCTGACTTCTTCAAATCACTGCAGTTATAACATCCTGCTTCATCCACAGCAGGAAGCAATCATCTTCCCTAACTTATTGTGAATGTTTTCACAACACTGGGAAGAGACTCAGGATGGAGAAAGTTAGTCAGACCCACAGTTTGGTGTAAGGTACCAAAAAGGGATGAAGTGGGAATGAGGTGACGAACCTGCTGCCCTTATTCATACTCTGCGTTGGAATTTGCATCCCTGGAGGGATTTAAAAGTGTAGATGTGGCACTTGGGGACGTGGGTTAGTGGTGGCCTTGGCAGTGCTGGGGAATGGTTGGACTTGGTGGTCTCAGAGTGCTTGTCCTACTTACAGGATTTGGTGATTCCATGATTCTCTCCACTCAACACCAGCAGGCTTGGAATGATCTTAGAAGATGGGACGCTGTTGTAGTGCACATCAAGGCATGGCTTATTATACACTTTGCTAAAAAGAGTGTCCCAGTTCAAGCCTGATAGGCACCAACATTCAAACATCCAAGAAGAGCCTAATTCTCAAGCATTGCACCTCTGCTTAGCTCAAAAAACTCAAACAATTAAAAGAGTTCAAACCCACCGTTCCTCTGACTGCAAATACATATAATTTACTTTTGGTTCCATGCCACAGTTTGCAATTACATTGAATAAGTCATTTACAACTCTCTCCTAATCAAAGAGATAATACGTAGAATAAGTGTTTCAGAGCAATTAAATCTTTTTTTCTATCATTAACTAAAAAAGGTTATTTTGCAGCCTCTTTGTGCTGAAATGTAACAGCACAAATATAGTGCTTTGTTATCAGTTTAAAAATTGAAACCTCTGTGCATCTTTTTTTTTTTTTCCTTCTGGATTCCAGTTAAATAAAATTGCCTTTCATGAGAAATGCTTGCAAATTATCAAAGACTTCCTTTTAAACAAGCTGAGAGAGAACGGAGCAAATGTGCTCCTTCCAAAGTAATTGGAATTTCTATCTAAATTATTCTTGGACAAATTAAAAGTGCCAAATATAAGTCAGTTTTTATTGGGAAGAATTCTATTATAGTTTGTAATAAAGGAAAACTAAAAAACATGCCACAACACCCTTGGAAAAGTGGGTAGTATTTTAGGAAGAAGATCGAGAGCTCTCAGCTTCCTATGATGCTTATTAAAAACTACTTTCAATGAGGTGATTAGGGAGAAAATTGTCAAGTAAGCAGAGAAAAAAATTACTTCTCAGCCTAATCAGTGTATCACAGAATTAGTTGTTTTGTCCTTTAGAGATAACATCCAACTGATGGGCTTGTCACCATGGAAAAGGGCTATTTTGGTTTTTTACACTCTAGCTTTTAAATATTAATTTTCATACAAAGGAAAATATTTTTGTAGCTAAAACCTCCACCCTCTTTCCTGGCTCCTAATTCCAGCACAGAAAAGGGAAATTGTCACCCCAAAACTGAAGTCATTTTTAGCCCTCTGTGTCTAATCCTGGTGAGAGCCAGTAAAATAAATCAGCAAGGAGTAAAAGTAAAATTTGCAATAACCTGATACTACTGCCTCATCCTCCCACATCTCAGCACATAAAACTTACTGTCAGAAAAACTCACAGCATGAGAATTAATCAAGGAACTCTTAAAATACTCCAAGCACCTTCCTTCTGATGACTAATTTGCCTTTCCTATTGCAAACTACTAATTTTTTATCTCAATCGATATGTACGAATATCCCTTCCCATCAATCACCCGGGGCAAGGACAAACTTCCACTATTTATGTAAGACTGACTACAAGATGAAACAAAAATTGACTACAGCCAACCTGGGCCACTGTGACAGCACCAGAGGGGGGGAGGGAGGGGGAAAGGAGGGATGGGAGCAGAGGCAATGGGCACCTTGGGGAGGAGCGAGGGGCTGGTGGGGGAGGAATCTTCACCTGGCAGCACATGCGGGCAGAGAAAATCAAGGGGTGGCAGAGCAATGGAAAGAATCATAAAGAATCTCTTAGAAATGCCGAGAAGTCCCAGAGGAAGAAGTTTGGAATGAGCAGGGAAAAGGGAACAATAGAAAAATGGCTGAAATGTAAGAAAAATGCCCAGAATTGCTCTGTGGAGAGAGGAGAGGGCAGAGATTGTTCAGACTGGAGCAGAGTGGCCCCAGCAGAACCCAGGAGGCTTCAGGGTTGTATTAATATGGGAGATTTTCTCTATCCAGTCAAAAGAATTAACACTCAAGGAGGGTTGAGTTGGAAATCCACTGAAGAATTTGAAGATGGAAACAGCCATCTGAAGCAGCACTGGCATGTAAGGACGTGCACATCCAAGCCAGACACATCCCACACATCTCCAGACATTTCCAAACTCCGTGGGCACACCTGCAAAATCCATGTAGAGCTCACAGAGCTCTAGACAAGCCCAACACCTCGGGTTGCCTCCAGATGTGCCCAGACCTGCTTTAGGGATGAACGTGGCACGATTCCGAAGTGCAATTTTTGGCTTATAAGCCAAATGTAAGCACTGCTACACCACACACATAAACCACGATTTCTTAGTGAGGTTGTGTCACTTCAAGGATGTGGAAACTCAAGAGTGAATTCAAAAGATGTTTCTTGCTAAGGAGCTGCAAAGAAAAACACTGGAAAGGGGCAGAAGTGATCACTGTGTCTCAGTCTCCACTCCCTTGACACATTCCACTAAGGAAGCTTTTTCACTGGAAAAATAAAGAGAACAAACAGGTTAAAGGATTTA
Organism: Lophotriccus pileatus; assembly: GCA_035583135.1. Taxonomy (NCBI): domain Eukaryota; kingdom Metazoa; phylum Chordata; class Aves; order Passeriformes; family Tyrannidae; genus Lophotriccus; species Lophotriccus pileatus. The sequence continues at coordinate 34,941,658 of JAWWES010000169.1, forward strand.
AAGGGGGCTTATAAGAAAGATGGGGCCAGATTTTTTTAGTTGTCTAGTTTAGTTTAGTTAGCCTGTTGTGAGAGGGCAAGGTGGATGGTTTAAACTAAAGGGAGATTCAGATCAGATAAAAGAATCACATGATGAGGGTGGGGAGGCCCTGGCACAGGTTGCCCAGAGAAGCTGTGGCTGCCCCATCCCTGCAAGTGTCCAAGGCCAGGTTGGACAGGGCTTGGAGAAACCTGGTTTAGTGGAAGGTGCCCCTGCCCATGGCTGGGGGTTGGAACTGGATGTTTTTAAGTTCTTTTCTAACCTAAACCATTTCATGATTCATTACAGGAACATCAGGTCTGAGTTTTTCCACTTTCCACCCAGGAAATCCACTCTGTTTGGGCTGGGCTTTCTCTGGAGCATAAGGATGTGCCACCTTTTCCTTATCAAGATACAGGATCACAGCAGCCAAGAAGTCCAATATTTCAGGAGATTAAATGCAGCAGAGAAGGAAACAGCAGGACAAAGCACCAGAAACACACCACGTGAACTCCCAAGCACTGACTTGGAACAGAATGATGTTGAATCTCGGGTCTGTTATTTTTCATGAGCAGGACCCATATTTTCTTGATAAAAATTACTAAATCACCCATCTAAAGCCACTTTTGGCATAAATTCCTCCACCAGCCATTCCAAATCAACACACACCCTGGGGCTGTTCAGACAGTACAGGGCAGTGGGCATGAAAGGACTGACAACCACCCCAAATGAGGAGATACAGCTGACCAGGATGTGCTTTACCAAAAAGCTTTGGGTGTGCTTGGTTTGGAAGACAAAGTTAGGCTGATGGACCTCAGTAGGACTGCACCTGCGAGAGAGTCACATTATTAAGGTTATAGATGTGCCTAATTACCTTGATGAAATATGGTCCAATTTGTTAATTTAAGTGAGCAAAGTAGTAAATCATGTTAAAGACTGTGGCACTGTGGGGCTGCTTCTGAGCAAACTGGGTTTTGTGTAGAATGAAAAATTTCAGTTCAGAGTTCAGGACTCTCACTCTCCCCATTCTGGGGCACTTACATGCATTTTTCTCTCCCACAAAAGGCTCTTGCAGCACAATACAAAAGGCATTGCAAATAATAATCTTTAAAAATACCTTTAAAAATACATTTAAGGGTATAAACATTAACCTCACTGAGACAAGGAAGAGACATATGCACACAGATCTATGTTTTTTTCAAACCTAGAAAATGTATTTCCCTAATCCTTGTGATGTTAATCAATTCAGCTCATTAAACCCTGACTAAGAATTTTAAATCAAAGTTAAGTTTCCACATATTATTAAAACAAAATGAAACAATAGCAAAAAACCCAAACCCACACAAGCAGGAAAACCCTCCCCACTGCATCTCTTTTTCTCTCTATCACAAAAAGGCCCAGGAGACTCTAAATTTGACTCTTGGTACTACTAGTCAGATCAGTTTTATTAATTAAGACAAGGAACTTACTGGAATTTACCTTGAAAGACCACACAAGGTACATTATTAGAATAATCTCCTTATAAAGAATAGAAACAAGAAAAAAAAAAAAAGAGAAGAATGTAATTGGAATTCGTGCTCTGGCAGTGTCAGAATAGGTTATTGCACCCACACTGCAAACCTGCCCCACACCTCTAGCAAGGAAAAGCAGAGGACGTTGAGTTTTCTCAAGCTGAGGAATTTATTAAATGGAATGAAGAAAATAAATGTAAATTCTCTAAAAATTATAATAATAAATCATGGAATCCCAGAACAGTTTGGGTTGGAAGGGACCTTAAAGACCACCTCATTCCAACCACCTTTCACTAGACCAGGTTTCTCCAAGTCGCAATAGTAAGAAGTTGAAATTATCGGAATGATGCTCAAACATTGCAGATCATTTCAGATCATATCAGACACTCAGAAACCAGACAAGTGGCTTTATAACAGAATGAGTGATGTTATGGTTAATAAGATTTTTGACTTAATTTATATTTTAATTTATAATTTCTTTATGCAGAGGGTGCCCACAATATTTAAAATAAGCTCAGCAGGAAGAGGTGAAGACTGAAAGGGATACCCCATGTTCACACAGCTCCTGTGAAGGTCCTTGTTCCCCCTTTTTGGTGCCTGCCCAACATTCCAGGCCCTTTGCCATCACTGCATCATCCCTGGTAGGAACATGCACAGTACCAGAAGCAGCAGAAGGATGGAAGGGAAGGAAAGCCTTAGGTCTAGAGGATGTTGCAGAGCAGCCAGGGCAGCTTAGACTTGAAATTAGCCTGGCTAGAATTTGCAGATGACTCTTTCTTATTGTAGCTCTCAAAGTGCTGTAAATTTTGGTGTTATATCTGCTTTACCTTCCTGCCTTGCCAAGTGCTCAAACTGAAAACAAAACCTAAATCAGCTCCCTGAGAGAAAAAAAGCCAAGCTAAACCAGCCCGAGCCTCAGGAAGACTGACAGATCGAGCACCTGTTCACTAATTCCATATCCCAGTGAAAAACAGATCACCTTTTAAATGCTCAGGAGGTATAAAGGGAATTTTCAAAGGGAATCTTGCTATTTTGGAGAGTAACACCTCGACTTGGGCTGCTCTGTGTGTGCCCTGCTCCAACTCTTACCGAGACACACAATACCAGGCAGCATCGTGGCTTCAGATTATTGGGCTACACTGAATATTAATTCAGCTCTGTGCTTACAGAATGACTAACTCAATCAGTGAGTTTATTGGAGACATATTTAAGAAGGGGTATTTATGGATTAGGCCCAGATTTTAGAAATGAAATGGGAGACAATCTAACAAATCTATCAGGAATAAGATCAACAACTTAAAGTTTAAACCAATCATCTTGAGTCTATATTTGAACTTGGATATGCAGATGTGGTGCACAAGTCCCAATGGTTCAGCAATACACTCAAAGGATCAACAGCCCTATAGACAGCTAAATTACTCGGAAAGCCAGGGAATTTATCAAACATGAATTTCAAAGTGGATTCTAGCCTGCAGGAAAAAATGGAAGTGCCCATTAATGTACATACAAAATAAATGTTGTCTGCAAGCTCATTCAACTATTTATTTTTGACACAGAACTGGCTAAAGATTTTTTAATTTACATAAAAAGGTACAAAGCCTGTAACCCCTTTGATGGAAGAGATGGGAATAAATATCCTGCAAAAGAGGGTTTGTTTGTTTTTTAAAGGAGCACTAACAACCTCGCAGGTACAACACAAAGGAATCATTTACACTCCTTCACATCTATTAGTGCATTATTTATAACTAACTCCAATTTGAGAACGTTGGCATTAAGTATGTTTCTCACATGTAGAGGAAATTCTTACAAACTGATCATATATTATGGATGAAAATTGTAACAGCTACACCGAAACTAGTTAAAGCAGACGTTTCTGAATTGAATGAATGCTGGGGTAGGCCCTCCCTAAGTCAGGTGCTGCCCAACTGTTTGTTTATTTTACTCACCAAATCAAACAAAAGAGAAGTAAAATTCATGTATTGCTGACAAATCATTTATAAAAAAATTTTTGTCCTTAGGAACAAAATATTTCACAGCCAAGATGAAAAAAGAAATAAAAATCACTGAATCATCCACAGGTCTTTCCAAATCAAGATGCTGCTTTGCCTGTATAGAGGGAAGGCCTGACCATCATTAAATCAGAATAAACTACACATAAATTATGTCATAAAAACTTATAATTACGTATTTTAAAATAGAATTTATATTTCACTCCTAAATGAAATAATCTTAAATCCTCCCAACACTTCTAAGATGTGGCCTATTGCCCACCACAAACCTGCCAAAATTGGCATTCAGGAGAACATGTCCCTCTTTCAAAAAGAACTCATTAACTATGGTGTGATTCATGGAGTTTATACGTTCAGTCTTATGACTCAGGGAGTTTAAGCCTCGGAATACTTGAACTAAGTTGCTGTGTCAGTCTGTCAGAACCCTCCTTCCATTCCAAATGGGATCCATTGGCAAGGATCTGCTTGGAGACACTGCTGTTCACCAGCCTGAAACCCCTGCAGGTGAGCAAAGAACAACATGAAACTTCATAAAACACTAATTCAGCATCACCAAGTTGTTGAAATTCTTCAGTGTTTTTAATAATTTGGCCACGGTACAAATCGTGTTGCACATTAAATCAGCCTTATTTTCCAACTGCATTGAAATGGAGTAAAAGGAGAAGCAAGGAGATGAATTATAGTAAATATCCTACAATCAACCAGCACAGCAAAACCCATAAGGTGTGTGCAGACCACTCTGCATGACATTGCAACCTGCTCTATGCAATGGGGATTATATCTGATTTTAAAAAAAAAAAAAAAATCACACAAGAGCCTCTCATGATTTATTTGATGTCCTCATAATAAGAGGATGTTTGCTTCCATGCTAAAGTCTTCACCATACTGGAAGATGTTTGTATATAGGACATGAGATGGTGAAAAAATGCTTTATTACTTTATAATACATCACACATAATAAATATTTGTTTAACAAAGCCTGCCTGAACTTCATGAATTAATCAAAATTGAATGTGGCAGGACCTGTATGATTAACTCAAAAGCCATATTCCAAATGATAAATAAACTAATATTAACCTTGTGTGTTCATTAATAATGTAAGTTCTCCATAGTTCACAAACACAACTGATACAGTTAATTGAAGGTTCACATTTGCAAAATATTCATAATTACAGTTTCAATGTTCTGTTCAGTCAGCGTCCAAACTAATAAAAAAGCAGATTCCATGTGCTCTTCAAATTTAAACCCATCACTCCTCTTCATTAGGCTCCTGATGTGCCTGCAGGAGGGAAGGCAGATGGGATGGAACATGGAAATAAACATCATTACCTGTTCCTAAGGGAGGAGTTTTTAATTCAGCAGAAGTCCTCTTTCACCTTTGGTTCCCAGCTTTTGAGGTCCTCAGTCGGGTAGTCCAAAGACTTTAAAACAATATGATTTTTACAACAGAAGCCTCACAGAACCACTCTGTAAAATATCAGTATGATAGTATATTTGCACATGATCAATATAATATGTAAACCAAGAGCTCAGAAATCACAGAATTGTTTGGGTTGGAAGGGACCTTAATGTACATCTCATTCCACCCTCTGCCATGGGCAGGGACACCTTCCACCAGCCCAGGTTGCTCCAAGCCCCGTCCAACCTGGC
>JAWWES010000169.1:34957575-34988006 GCA_035583135.1 Lophotriccus pileatus
TTTTCTTTTCTTTTCTTTTCTTTTCTTTTCTTTTCTTTTCTTTTCTTTTCTTTTCTTTTCTCTTCTTTTCTTTTCTTTTCTCTTCTTTTCTTTTCTCTTCTCCTCTTCTCTTCCTTTTCTCCTTTCCCTTTTCCTTTTTCTTTCCCTTTCCTTTTCCCCTTCCCTTTTGCTTTCCCCTTCACTTCCCTTTTCCCTTTCCCAAATTCTGCTCTCAACACAGCAAAGAAAATCAACAGCTCTTTCCATAAAAATGGCATAATTCCATACTGACATTTTATGATCATTCAGAGTCTGATCCAAGGACAATATATTACTTTCCAAATCTTTCTTCAAGTCATAGGGAAAGTAGTGATATGATGTTGAAGACTAAATAAATAAATAAATGGAATGGTATTACAGAAGAGCAATTATTCATCTTAATGCATCAAATTTGGCTCTGTTAAATGGCTCCTGAATCTTAGCTAACTGTTTTATAAATATTTAAACAGCTTCACTGCCAGCTATCCATTTCACCTGCTTTGTTTTTCTTCTACTGATCTTCCAGAAATAGCTGTGGAATAACCAGTTCAATCAACTCAGGGTAACAGTGTGGCAGAGCTGTCCTTGCATCATGATAGATGGAATCCAGAGTATTAATCAGAGGCCAGCGGTGTATTAGCTGATATGATCAGGCTCATCTTCAACCATTCTGCTGTTCAATGTGCTCCTTGACAGCTTTTCTCTTCTGGAAGTTGTCAGAAAGTCCTCTGAACTTCTACATGACACTTGGAAATCAGCAAACTGAAGGAATCACCGTGGGTCTTGCATATTCTTTCAAAAAAAACCCCAATATTTGGAATGTATTCTACCTGGTAACAAAATTTTGTCACTAAATATTTTGGTCTGCAAAGGATTTGAGTAGACAAGTGCAAGGTATGAAAGCAGTCCCCTGGATAAAGAACTAGCTTTAACTAGAAGCTTTGTTATCCCTAATGCCTGGGGATCACCTTTCCTTGGTGATCATTATGTCAGGAGTAAATTTTACAGTCCACTGTAAAATATCTTCATTGTGATATTTATTTTCAGGATCTAGATGAACAGTGAGATGTTGATGTCCCATTTCTTCATCCAGCTCTTGGCACTTCAGAGAGAACCTCTTCACCCAGATTGGCATCTCGACCCTGGATGAGTGGTCAGGACCCCGCAGAGCCTCAGAGGCTGGTCCAGACTGAGCTGGGTGAGCTGCTGCTCTCCCTCCTCAGCCAGGACCTAAACACAGGACCCAGATTCTCCCTGTCTCCTGTGCCAGGAGACCTCCCTGAGGTGACAATAAATTCTTCCACGGCAAAAGAAGGCCCAGTCATTATTCTGAAAGCTTTGAGTGCTAATAAGGCCAAGGCTGTGAGTTTGATCCCCATAAGGGCCATTCACTTATGAGTTGGACTCGATGATGCTTGTGGGTACCTTCCAACTCAGAACATTCTGTGATCCTGTGAGTTCAAACACTGATAACATAACAGGGCATTTACAGAATGTAATTCCTTGGGATTTTTTTTTTTCATTTCCTAAATTAGGATGCAGACAAGTAGCACCAGTTCAAAACCCTTACTGAGACGCCAAAGAAGTTGAGCCCTTACAAGCAATTTTAATTTCATGGACATATTAAGAAAGCACATCATACCTTCTGGCACAGGGTGTGATTGTTGGGGATGGTCCTGTACAGGGTCAGGAGTTGGACTCGATGATCCTTGTGGGTCCCTTCAACTCAGGATATTCTGTGACCGTGTAATCAGAAGTTTGACGAAAGCATCTAATAAAGAAATTTGGTCACCTCGGAGCGATTTCCAGAAGAGCCCAGGTTGTTATTGCCCCCCTTCCACTCCAGGGAGCCAATGGCACTTGTTGCACAGCAGGAAGGGGCAGAGCAGCCGTGAGACACAGGCAGGAGCTGGAGCAGCCCCGCAGATCCGCTTTTCCCACCCAAATGCAAAGCAGAGCTCCGAGTGCTCCAGAGGTCTGCTCTCTGGTGAGGTTCAACATTAAGATGTGACAAGCTCCTTATATACAAGAGGATAAATGATATGCAAAGTCCATACTCTTTGTTCTGACAAGTGTCCAGAGGGAAAATTCTTGAGATAAAGCTGTAGCTTTCTAAGGCACCGGGGTAGGGTGGGCAGAATGAAGATTTTATCAAAGAAGTTGAGCACTGAAACACTTAAAAACAGCACACTGCTCTCTCTCTGCACTTTCCCACCCCCATCAGTATCCTGCCCTTACCTCCCACTTAGCCATTTGGCATCACCCCAGTCCACTGGGAAGGGTTTTCCCTTTTCTTTTTTCATAGCTAAATGTATACAGAAAGACATCACCACATAAGAAGTCCTTCTTTTCCCTCTGAGGAAAGACTCAAGAGCCAATGTTAGACCTGCCTGGTCCTGGTCTCACATGGAGAGAACATTCTGTGTTTCTGAGTGACCAGTGCTGGGGCAAACACCTCTCTGAAATCACCTCAGGAGACACAGTGTGGCTGGATACCCACCTTTCCTCTTTATTTCAAGCAAGACAGGACAGAGAGGGATAAAATAACAGACAAATTCAGGAAAATGGCTAAACAAAGACCAGGGATGTCCACCTGGGCATGAAGTCTTGGATATGTCTGAAGACCCATCCAGAAAAGAAATTGGTGCAGCTTTTCACCCTGCTCTGTTTTAGCACCATGACCCCTTAATATGTATATTTTGTATATATATATTATATATAATCTTGCCCCAGTGATGATAAGTCTGAAGAAGCTTTTCCACCCATGCTGTGAAGGATGCAAAGGCTGCAAGTTCCCACTGCCGAGCTCTGGTGGGCCTAGGACACATCAGAAGTAGGCACTTACATTATTGAAACAAATTTGGGAATTTTTGTAGCTGCCTCATCCCTGGAAGTGTCCAAGGCCAGGTTGGACAGGGCTTGAAGCAACTGGGGTAGTAGAAGGTGTCCTTGCCCATGGCAGGGGGTGGAACTGGATGAGCTTTAAGGTCCTTCAAACCCAAATCAGTCTGTGATTCTAAGATTTAATGAATTAAACCCAGCAATCTCTAAGACTTTGGTTGCCTTTGGAATGAAAGATTTTCATAGCAGGGAACAGATAAATCCAGATGTAGAAGAAACAAACTGTTGATTAAGAGCTCAGCGTGGTTCTTATGTAAATACGATGTAAACATTAAAATTCACCCTTAACTCTGTTTACCTCCGAAGTGTAGAGCTCATCAATTATTAGGCATTGTTTTAATGCACACAGTATGCCCCCATAATATGGCAATAAGTCCCAAAGACTTATGTAAAATATCTCTTTTTTAATCATGTCTAGTTTCATAGACAAAAGTAATCACTAAAAAGCCAGTGGCTACAAAAACTGCAAACAAAATGAACCTTTAAAAGCTAATGACTTAAGGGTGATTTTACAGACATATAAAGTATGTTAGGGGCTTACACTATTTGTCATTAACACATATTTTGAAAGCTCGGCTAATATAATGTGACACAAAATTAGTCAAACACAATTCATGCAATATTGTTTAATTTTACTCCTCATTTAACTTGGTTTTAAGCAAAATCATTATGTCACATGATAACGTTCACTTGAACAAGAAATATTTTATAATGGTGTCTGCGTTTGGAAATGAGTTATTAGGAGCTACATGCTGAACACATTCTTAACTATGAAAACGATAAAGCTAATAGCTTCATCATATTTTGACAACATCTACATACTTTATGCATTATTTACAAGAAAGATATAAAATGAAACTACTGAATATCTTGCCCCATACTTCACAGTCATAGTTAACTGGTTAAAAATACACCACATTTATCTTCCGCCTGCTTTGGATTTGCATAGGGATATTTGCATACCGTGTTGCAATGTGCTCTTAATGTAAAATTTAACCTTTGTACTTTCCCTCTGATGTGGAAGGTATACTCATTAAGTTAAAAATAATGGTAAAAATAAGTCTGCTGGTGATATACTTTCCATGAATGATTCCCTTGAGTGGTGAGGAAAGGTAAAATGTGGGTGGGAAAATGTTTAATTGAATTAACTCCTCATTTCCTATATTTTTATTCCAAATTTCACCGGCAGAGCAATTGGAGTGGTATTTGTCAACCACACAAGTTCCACCTTCAGCGCTGGGGCTCTCAGTGCCCTTCATCCTGCATGTAAAGAAGCATTTCCAGGCATAGATGGAGATCTAAACCACAGAATCACAGAATATCCTGAGCTGGAGGGACCCATAAGGATCTTCCAGTCCAACTTCTGGCCCTGCACAGACACCTCAACAATCCCACCTTGACTCTGGGAGTATTGGCCAAACGTTCCTTGAGCTCTGTCAGCCTTGGTGCTGTGCCCACTGACCTGAGGAGCCTGTTCAGAGCCCCCCTACCCTCTGGGGGAAGAACCTTTGCCTGAGTTCCAACCTAACCCTCCCCTGAGATCTTTTAATTGCATGTCCAATCACTGAGTGCTGGAACTCTAAAAGGACCTCATGTCCCAGTCCAGGGGTGGGAAGAGGATTTGCTGGGGTTGAACCTTCAGAGAGAGTTTAGACCTCTCAAATTTGCTGCAGTTTTCTACAGCTCAGAAGCTCATAATGCCACATTTTCCCCCTCCAAATGCAGCTATTGCTAAATAACTCCTAAAAGAAATGGAACTCCTAAAAGGAACAGCCCTATTTTTGGCCACTTCTTGTTTGGGTGATGTTTTAAAGTTAAGACATCACCCTTTTTGTACACAAAGCATATCAATATCACAGACCAGAAGAGCATGTGATCCACCAGAGCTTTGTTTCATACTCAGAAAACCCACACGAATCCGCTGAATGCTACAACAGCACTTCTGCCACTTAACAGCTCCCAAGCAATTAACCTTCTATTTTCCCTTCCAAAAATTTCATGTGAGTACCTCCCAGCAATGCTACTGCTGTTACTGGTGGCTGGTTCCTTCCCTATTTTCCAAAAAGACCCCCTCTGTGTGAAAAAATCCCGCACGACTTGCTTACGTGCGTTAATTGGACCGGTATTTTTTCCCTTTTTAGGGCAGATCTGGCGCTGGCGTTTTCTCTGTGCTGACCCACCGCCGACCTCCGCTGTTGACCTCAGAGGACTACTTTCTCTTTTGGTGAGAGATAATTCAGTCTCCCTGGTCTGCCTCCTGGGCACAGTCAAAATTATGTGTGGTGATTCTGCGGTGTGGACGACTGTCTGCGACGGGCTGAGCTAATACTGCGGCGTGCAATTAATTCAGGACCTCAGGATGGCCTAGAACGGCCCCTCCTCTACAGGGAACAGCTCCCACCCTCTCCCCACGGAGGCCTCACCTCTAATAAACACAAGCAGGAGCGTTTGGGGGATATGTAAATGCATTAATTTTTTATAAAATCAGTTAGTTAGCGCCCGTTCCCCACCGCCGGCTCTGCTGTTGGACATCAGGCCAGTGATGCTCTGCTGCCGCTGCCAGGAGGTTTGGAGAGCCCCAGAAAGTTTTAAATAAACAGCAATAGGCTAAATTTCCAGCAAAGAGCGAGGGAAGGAATTCAGGATTGGAGTTTTACTTATTTACTGCCTCATCTGGACCTGGCGGTGATGGTTCTAGTAAAGATCCTCAGCGAGGTAAATAAAAGCGCGGAGCCCCAACAACTGGCTGTTATTACAGCAGCAAGAGGAGGTGTGCAGAGCAGGAAATAACTCTCCCAGGGATAAATTACATGTGATGAGGGCCAAAAGAATACAGCTCCTATTTCAGGAAGTCTTCCAGGCAAAAGCAGAGATTTGGCAGTTTTAGCGTTCCTTTCAAGACAATACACGTACACCAAAAACATTACTCTTCACAGAGTACCCCAGAGGCCTTTCCAATCATCTGGATGCTCGCAGTTATTCCATTCCCTCAAATTCAACACAGATCTTCTTTATTAATTTTAATTTGTCATCAATAACCTGACAGGCTCTCTTTCGGCAAGAAATACTGTATTAACTGTTTCACTCACTGTGGCAGCTATTAAAAATGTGATAATGATTAGCAGTAATGAGGTCAAATAGAATAATGTGAGTATAAGTTGCTACCAGCGAAATATATAACACAAGAGGATTTATTATGTTCACTTGCTGAAATGTAATTTAAAAACAGGATATTACCACCTGCTATGCTGGCTCATAGGGTTATCCAGATCATTTAAGCATTTCCTGCTAATATGTTTATTTGCTTCTGGCAGATATTACCACTACTGTATTTCAAATAACTACACTTAAAACAAAGTTAATTGTTCCTATCTCCTTAATATAAATATGATTATGTAAAGCGATGATTAGATGACTCGCTGGTAAACAGAATTATTTGAGCATCAGTATCAGTTAGGATAAAAACAAGGCAATAACACTGAGAGTTGTGGGCAATAAATCAGGGCTGGCAAAAGCAGATCTCCAGAGAAGAAACTTTTTGTGGGTGCTAAAGGGTGGTGGGAAGGTCTTTGAGATTCAGGCTGTGGATTTTAAATATCAGGGCAAATTAAGTGAAACATTTAAACTTAATCAATGCAAAACATGTTAGATAAAGTTATTACCCTGTATTTTCTTAAAAAGATTTTGGGTTTTGACTTCTCTGTATTACTTTTCCATTTGTTGATCTAAATAGATTAATCTTCAGTTTTCACTGAAGTGACACAGAGCAATTCATTAAGGGCCTGGATGACAGTGGATCTACAAAAGCTTTTTCAGACTGAGAAGATAAGATTTTCATATTAAAATAATAAAAAAAAAGCCTGTTGTCATCTATTCAGCTTTAATTTTGAGCAAAGATTACAGAGTTAGGCCAAATTCTGCCTCTGCTTACACAGTTTTAAATCCCCTGAACTAAGCCAGAATTCAGCCTTAAACCTGTGTGATGTAAAGCACAACTTAACCTTCAGTACTGAGATTCTGCTGCCCTGGGAAGATGGGCTGGCAGGACTGAAGTCTGGCTAGAGGAAGGAGACAGCAAGAGGATCACCTTTTTCAGGATTTAAGTGATAGCCACACAGTTTTCCCAGCTAGTTACTCCATGATTGGGAAGGAGGGCCTTGAGTTTTGAAAAATACCAGTCAGCAGCTTCATTGCTAAGCTTTCATTGTCTTTCTGGCTTTTCAACTAAATCTGTTGTATAAATAATAAAATAGGGGCAAAGAAGAAAAAATGATATGAAGGTGCTGTACAAGAATGGCATGAAGATGTGCCAGGGAGGTTTAGGTTGGATATCAGGAAAAGGTTCTTCCCGCAGAGGGTGATTGGGCACTGAACAGCCTTCCCAGGGCAGTGGGCACAGCATCAAGGTTGCCAGAGCTCAAGAGACAGGGTGGGATCATCTGTGCAGAGCCAGGAGTTGGACCGAATTAACCCTGTGAGTCCCTCCAACTCAGAACTGTGGTTCTATGACCCTGTCAGAAGAGAGGGCATTGCAAGTCAAGGCAAAATATGCCACAAATAGACATTTTAGAATATGCATTTATACTTATTTATCTTATTTAAACAGGTTTCTTTTAATCTGCCGTGTTTTTCATGTTATCTTATATACACCTGTTGAACAAATGCATATATAAAGTGGGATTTCCTGAGATTTACATAACCTTTACTTTTTAAAAGCTGGATTCAATGGGTAGCATTTTATTCCTGGCAAATGAAGAGCAGGCTGCGGTTTGAAGGCAAGTATGAATGTGAAGAATGGAGTTGTGATTAATTATAAGGTAAAGACTTTCTCCACCTGCATCTTTCCAACCAGCTCCAACAGTGTCATTCCTCATCTTCACTGAATAAACAAGGCATGTAAAGATTACAAAGAGACATTATATTTTTATATTGATAACACGACACTATGTTATGTGCAGAAGAAGTGGAATAGGAATATTAGGAAGTTCCTCCCACTCTATGGGAGCTTTGTCTGCCTTTTTCAGCATCTTCTTTCCAACACCGGCAATAACAGGATCCTGAGCTCCAGTGACACTGAGGCCACTGAAAGCCAAAGAAGTCATCATTTCTGTTCCTGGCAGGCTCTTTTCCATGCAATGACAATGGAAAGCTCCCCAGACATGTGATTTCTGCCCTATGAATAATGCAGGGGGTGAGGCTCAGCCCATCCTGGGCATCCTGGCATCACTGCTAATTATTGGCTGGAGTAATTGGGCTCTGGAAGATTTTCCTTGTATGAAGTCAGGGTTGAGAGATGAGCGTGGAGCTTGCACTGGGTTTGGTTTTGCACTTCTCAGGAAAAGAGAAAACAGGGGAAACAAAATGAAAAAATGAAAAGAGTGAGAGGGAGGGAGATGGCTCAGGGCTGTTCAAAAGTCAAGTGATTGATGACACGGCGCAGGGAAGGGCAGAGGGACAAATTAGGCAGCACCCCTTGTGCCATGTGTCGGGAGGGCAATTCCAGAAGTGTTGCCTTCTCCTGGCAAACCCAATCACTGCTGCTGTGCCACAGGGAGAGGCCTTCAGGGGCCTCCTGCCTCCCGTCACCGTGCCCAGGTACCCGTCAGCCCTCCGTGCTCCTGCTGCTCCTGTGATGTTCCCCCACCGCTGGCTTTACATATCAGCTAAATTTGAATTGATGAGAGGTACAGTGTTTGTAATCCTACATCAAGCAGTGCCTGTGTCTGGCATTTATTTGTGCTATTGCTTTGGCAGCTTCTTCCAGAGCCTCCTCTCATCTGACATGTCAGGTCTACAATCAAAGAGGAATAGTGAATTCACTTTTACAGTTAGGCAAGCTGAATGCTATTACCCGTGTATTTGTCACCAACCTGCAGATCCCAGCCTCTAATCTGCCATCTGGATGGATGCTACAAAGTTAAGAGCCAGGGACATGCATTTCTCAGTAACTACCTGCTGTCAGCTATTATTTTAAGGATCCTGTGATTTTCTTTTATTTTGACTAGAAAAAACAAGGCAGCTGCAGTAATAAAAAGGCATATCAACTAGTCACTTCCTGGCAGATTTGTCACTGGTGTGGATACAGTAGTGGTATTTTTTGTTAGCAAATGTATACAGTGGAATATAGTATTGTAAATCTGGAGTGCGTTCTTCACAAAGGGAAAAAAAAAAATATTCCTTTTTAGAACCTTGTATACCAGTCAACAAAATAAAAAATGAAAACGGATTTGCTTTCACCTTATTGTGCACACGTATTATATTTTTCTTTTACAATATTGTCCATTGTGTGCAACAGACTTCATAAAAACCCTGTTTGGGTTTAAAAATTGCCATTGTCCTCCAATTGTGGCGGCTGCATCCTCAGTTACTGCCCCAGTCCCAGGCTGTAAATATTTGCTGAGAAGAATCAGAGGTTTTATGTTTGGAGAATCTGGAGAATAAGATTAACTTTTCAATTAACAATTGAACAATTAACAATTTTCAAATTAATTTATTATAGTAATTCTTTGAAAAAGCACAGGCAAGAAATGCAGTGATGGAAAAGTATCCTGGACCAAATTAATCCCCTGTGTGACTCTATTTCAGTCAACATAGTTATATCAGGATAAAATTATAATTAATTGTTATTAATACAAGCATGAAGCAACTGATGAGAATAGTCTAAGAGTGAAAATAATATATACCCAGTTCAGGTCCTGTGGTTCTACACAAGAACAAATTGTTCTACTTTCAAGCTGCCATTTATCATCATTTTAGATGATAAAGTGATTGTTTTGCTCTTGCATTTCGTTTGTTAGAAGTTCTTTGACAAAGATCCTCCTTGCAGTTCTCAGTATATGGCTGGATTAAATAATCAAAAGATTTCTTGTATGACATATTTAGGATGTGAAAGCACAATTCCAGGGGTCTGGGGTGCCCACGGATGGTGGGACACCCCCACAAGGCAGCACACACATGTAAGGTCAGCATCCCACATAAAAGCCCCACTACAACCTGTCTCACCTGGAACCTTGAGCAGAGGCTACAGATTCCAGGGTTGCAGAGAAAAATGATGCTTTGGCCCTAAAAAGAGGAAAACTGCAGCAAATTTGGAGAAAAGAATGGCTCAGGGAGATGTCATTGTGGCCTTACAATATTTGGCTTATAAAAATGGACAGTGACTTTTTAGAAGGGCAGATAAACAGGGGGCAATGGCTTCCCACTGCCAGAGGGCAGGATTAGATAGAACATTGGGAAGGAACTGTTCCCTGTGAGAGTGGTGAGGCCCTGGCACAGGTTGCCCAGAGAAGCTGTGGCTGCCCCATCCCTGGAAGTGTCCAAGGCCAGGTTGGACAGGGCTTGGAGCAACCTGGGATAGTGGAAAATATGCTGATAATGTGGCAGGGGGTGTGACTGGATGGGCTTTCAGGTCCCTTCCCCAAATCATTCTGGGATTCCATGAACTTCACTACACCAAACCCACAGCAAATCCTTTCATCTGGCTGCCATGTCCACCCACCCACCCCAAATGCAGAAATCCTAAAATCCCAGAATGGTTTGTGTTGCAAGGGACCATTAAAGCTCATCCAGTCCAACCTCCTGCAGTGAGTATCCCTTGGTGGGTACAAGCTGCAGCCCCTTCTCTTTGCCACAGGCTCATTCTGGTGCCTATGCTGGAGGTGATGGAGATGATGGACTGTACAAACATCCACCTCTCAGACCCCAAACACCCCACAGTCCCTGGGGCTGCTGCAGCCAAAGCCATGTTCACAAGCAGTGCCACAGTGATGGGTTTGATGCTTCAGGGGACTGTAGTGAAAATGGGAAAATCCTGACTCAGTATTTAAAATCTTACTGAAATATGTAACGTTCCAACTGAGCTATGAACAGGTAATCCATTTATGCCACATTTTTCCCTATTCTGAGCTTCATTGAAAGAGTTTTTCATTTGGTGAATATTAAATTCCAGAGACTCCCAGATAAGGGAAGGTGGGGATGTGGGAAGGGTCTCAGGGACCCTCACTCATCATTGCTGTGATCTTCAGTGAGCTACTGGTGGGTTCAGAACCTCATATTGTGTTGGCTAAGGCAAACTTTCTCTTCCTGCTGCTATTTTTTTCCTCAAGAGAGGCTTTTTGAAGAGTTGGAGTGGAGGAACTGATCTCTCACTTATGGCTGATGAGTTCTCACTAATGATCAGAGAGTGCTGCATACTTTGGGATTTGATTTTGGTAAACATGCTCAACTTAGATGTTTATTCAAAACACCCAAATCTCATCAGTCTCCAAGATGGTTGTGACAGCTACAAAAAATTGGACAAATTTTTAATGGTTGAGGAGCAATCAGAGCATACAGCGTTTAATGAATTAAATTTTAATAGTCTTTTCAGATGATTCAGAGCCATCCAGCTCAGATCTCAGTCAGCATATGGCATTATCTGATGGCTGCTACTCTTGTCCTCTTTGTCTTATTCCATTTCACTTGCTCTGTCTAGTCTTCAATTGGACAGCAGGAGCTGTAGGGCTGGTGACATGACTTGAGTCATCCTGTGCAATTCCTGGAACCTCCGACGCAAATCAGAACAACTGAGCCCAGAACTAACAGCTGCTGGGAGGAATTAAGGTTGTGTTTCTCAGAGGCTGAAACAGGAGTGTTTAAAGAGTTTTTGTGAGATTCCTTGTGCTTACATTTTCATACCATAACCAGTAAAAATAATTTGAAACTATTAAATGCAACCAGGTTGCTCAGAGCTCCATCCAGGCTAGCCTTGGACACTTCCAGGGATGGGGCAGCCACAGCTTCTCTGGGCAACCTGTGCCAGGGCCTCACCAGCCTCACAGGGAAGAATTTTTTCCTAATATCCAATCTAAACCTACTCTCTGTTAGTTTGAATCCCCCTTGGCCTTTCCCTAGTTGGAGGATCAACCTCCCCGCTGCTAACACAGCCCAGGTGGACTGGACAAACAAAATATCTAATTAGGTTATTCCCACATCCCCATCCCACATCTCACCCATCCCTGTGGGTGCTACAGGAGCAGCTACATCTTGGCACCAACAAAAGGAAAAAACCCTTTCTTTCTCTTATGCTCATACAAGTCACAAGTGACTCTCCCATTTCACATTTCAGCAACTAAATGAAAAATAAGGTTTAAACTGAATTCTGATGGCAATAGGATTAGAGTTGAAACACCGAGAGAACTATGTAAACATTCCTGGGAGTATCTGTAAATCCAAGTGCTCTGTAAGTCAATCTTCGCTCAAATGTGTTCAGCTCAGTTGCATTTAAGATGAACTTGGCCTTGAAGTCTTGTCAGACACATAGACCTCAGCATAGTGGATTTGTGTCCATGTAACTGAAGCCAAATGTTGGTCTCCCAGCATTCAGCACCCCTGGAATATGGAGGCTCATAGAGATGGTCAAAGACTTTCAAAAGATTCTTTCAACAGAAAGTGTCTGTGCTATAGAAGAGGCATTTTCTCCCCTTTGCCCAAAGAGTTTTCAATGAGAAAAAAAAAAAAAAAAATTAAAATTTCTTGGAAAGGCCTACATTGCTCCTAATTCATTGGATCTTGGGGTATTTTTCAGAAAAGTATAGAATCAAAGCATCTAAAGCAAATGCAAATTATAACTTTTAAAATAATATCTATTTTTAACATTTTGTTTGACTGCCTAGAGAGGAGAGCAACTTAAGACCTGTTCCTCAACCTAAGTAACACGTGGAGTACAAGACAGGCAGCTCATGTGTTCTCTGCTGAAATGCATATCTGAGAGAGAGATTTTCATAAAACATTTCAGTCAGCAAAGTTCTTGCCGATTGATGTCACCTGAGTGGTATTTAGGTGTAAACAAGAGGATGCACCAGTTTGTGGGAGAAGGTTATGCTTCATGGTTGGACCTGATGATCTTAAAGGCCTTTTCCACCCTTAATGATTGAAGGATTCCCCTTTCTATTGCGATCCATCCACCCTGAGAAGAAGATAATTATGGGGAGCACCCACAAGCACTGACTGCCAAAATCAGTTGGTGTTTATAGAGAGGTTCAGTCCTGCCATGAGGGTTTTCCAAATTTCCACGAGTTTATTCCAGGCAGAAGAGCAATCTGCATTCTTTATTTATCCTTTTCAGAGCTGTCAAAAGATCATTCCTGTCGAGGGGGTGTGAGGGTTCAACTCCTTGCATGGGAAGTTAATCTTTGATATGAAAGAAAATGCAGGATTAGCTGGTCTGAAATTCTGCTAATAGATTAAAGGACTCTCTCCAACCTTTTAAGGTTATTTATTAGTAATTTATTAATACAGTTAGAACAAGAATGACTGTTGTTTTCAGAATTCATTTTTCAGGCTGCAGCCTCACACCAGATGACACTCGGGCGCCGGCTCTTTGGGAATACACATCAAACCCTGGTTCATAATTTATGTAATGACATATACTTGGACACTGATTAGCTACCTTATCAGCCCTGTAATAAAGGAAGCATAACCCCTAGTTTATCATTCATTTATCTGAAGTCATTTTGAATAATATCACAAGATTGTAATGTAATCATTATGCTGTACAGCATGTGTGGGCCAGTCCCCTACACTGGCAGTGTCAGAGGACTGTCATAGTTCATACTACTTAATTTGCTCACTTCTTACACATTTATGAAATTGGAGTCAACAGTCTGGTGGAGCAGGAATATTCTGGGCAAGAGACTTACACAAATTGTTAACAGGGTGTTCACTGGGAGGGTGAGGAAGCACGAGACAGGATGAAAATGGTTTTGTGATGGAATTGAACGGGTGGCCAAGGATCAAGTTGAACTGCCCTTGATGTCCTCCATCCAAAGCACCCGCTGACTTCGTTGGCACTTTCTCTGTGCATGAGGAAAAAGTTTCCCTTTAGATGTTTTAAAAGCCCTCAGGAAGGCAAAGGGGTTTCTTCACTGTCTGCAAAGCTGGGAGAGTTCCTGAATTAATCAGGGAGCTCACAGTGAGATCTACAGGCAGAACAAACACCAGTGTCCTGCTTCTCCCTGGTTCTGGGGAGGGCAGAAAGCAATGAGTGCACAGGGACATCTTGCAAATTCAGCCTTGTCCTTCTTCCCTGGGATGCTTATGGATTTATAAACAGCTTTCACAATATTTTATATCTCAATTTAGGTGTCTGAGTTTTTGGAAATGGTGCTGATTGAGGGAAAAGAGTTCTAGACTTTGTGAGCTAGGAGAAAACTTTGGAAACATGAGCTGGTAGAGTCTGAAAGAATCAGAAAAAAATGACTTTATTTATATATATTAATATAACATTTATGCTGCTCTCATGGAACTCAGTGCCCAGCTTTCCACTTTTTGAGTGTCTGAGGTGCACAGCTCTAAGACTGCAGCAAAACCCAGTGAGTGTTACCCAGAACATGGAGCAGAAGCAAAACACCAGCAAAGATGGCTCAGTACCTGCTCATCACCTGGCCCTGCTGGGCCACCACCTACATTTATGTCCTCTCAAACCTTAATTTTTTTGGATCTGGGCAGGTTAACACCAGTTTAGCAGCCAAGGATGAGAAATGGAGGGTTTGGGGGGCTATCTCTGCAGCTGGGCAGAGGCAGGCGGAGGGGCCCCGGCGCTGCCCGGATGGGGCCGTGGCCCCCCTGACAGATGAGAGGGTCTGATGGATGGAAGAGCTGGTGACAAGTTGCACTGAGATAATGATTGCTGGGCAGCAGGAGCCATTAGGGTGTCATGGAAAAACCCCAAGATTAATGAACAGCACGAGTCGGGTAAGTAATGAAAGAAAGGGAAGGGATGGAAGGAGTAGCATAATGTTTATTTTAAGATAGTTAATCGAAAGAAGCAAATAATTAAAGATACAGTTCTTTTCTGACATCAGTTTAATGAAATTATAACTGCAAAAAATAAAGTAGATATAAAACACAGAGCTGAGTCTCAGTGTCCCAGTGGGAAGAGGGGAAGGACCCCTCCAGACAGCCCCAGCAGAGCGATCGGATGGATGACGTGTCTTTTCCTTCTGTGATTGCCAAACAGATCCACATTCCAAGCTTCATCCCTCACATATAAATAATCATTTCATGAAGAGAGATTAAATGTTTACTGTAAAAACAATTAAATTTGTTTCGAGCCCTTTCTAATGTAAGACAGTAAAAGCAGATGATTTAATCATCAATCTTGCATCCTGCATTTATTGACTAGAAATGAATTCTAGTTACAATTTTATTTCTATTAGAATAAAAATATATTCCACAGATTTTGCCAGGGAAGCTCATCAGTAAATCTTGGCACTTGAGTTCAAAGTTGATAGAAAGAAAAATAATACTCATCAAATTATCCCTGAATACAGAGGAGGGGACAGGTCAGTGGGGGAGCGGGGGATGACCAGGGCCTTGCAGGGCCATTCCAGGCTGTAATTCCTGCAGGGATCACACTGGGAACACTGGCTTTGTTAGTATCAGATGCCTGATGAAGATCAAATGATATTAAATGACCATGATTGCATCAAACCTTGACTGAAGCAGATGATGCAAAAAAAATAAAAGGAGTGTGTGAATCCCTGCACAGCTGGAACAGCAACGGAACTGCAGGAAAAACGGGAATAAAACTGAACCAGGGATCATCAGCCGAGAACCACATGGTGCATAAAACAAGCCAGGGCCCTCTGAAAGACTGGAAATTTAAATATGAATGAAACTTATGAAATTCTGCTTCATTAAGAAAGAAAATAAAGTTTTAATATTGCAAGAAACAATTCAGCTTAACTCAGATTTTATTGCACTCTGGAAATAACTAATGTGTCAAATAAAAATGAGCACAGACTAAGGCAGTAATATGTGCAAAGATGTCATAATATCATTTCAAATACTGTAAAGCCCCATAGCACCACAATTTACAAATGTAACACACCTAAATTATACTGTAATCAGGAGGGCTTTTCAAATTTCAAAGCAGAAAGGCAAGCCAAAACTGGGATAAAAATACTCCTTCCTCATTTGTGCAATGGTTTACACCACAATTCTTGCTATGAAATGAGTCAACAATATCTGGTGCCACTTCTGTACATTTTGGTGCCACAATTACTTTGGTTAAAGTAGAATAGGAAGTGAACTTTTCCTGTGAACAACCTGTGCCAAATCTGAGTGTTTCACTGCACATTTATTCCCTCAAGACATGAAAATAGAGCAGAAAAACTTGGTTTGGATGGTTAAGAAGTTCAAAGGCCTGCTCCAACACAGCTAAATGAATTAGACAATATTTTGAGTATTTCTATATGGAACTTTTTCATGATATCACTCCTGAAGCACTTCAATAACAAACCTCTTTTTCTGTGGATATTTGCAAAGAGCCACTTGTCAAGCATTTATCCATGGCCACATTTGCTGCATTTCAAAATAAATAATGTAATCTGTGATGTAACTACAGAAAGATGCAGAATTTATAAGATGTGATCTAGGCAAGGAACAGATATTAGACCACATAGTTCCAACATTTGTTTCCAAAGGTCTTTGAAAATGTTGTCAATACTGTCTTCTTGAGAGATGCAAGTGCTCCCAAGTACATCTTCCTACAAATTGTGCCTCCACCACCTTTACCAATCAAATGCAGGTAAAGCTTGAGGAACCTGATGTAACTTCAAACATAATTTATGTCACTCATCCCACCTGCACATAAACAGCGAGCTATGCTGTTATCCAGCCCTGGATGGAGAGCTCTGGGAAGGAATTCCTGATGTGTTCAGGTGCCTACATCACCTCCAGCTTGTGCCCAGCCTGGTGCAGAATTTTCCCCTCCCATTTCCTCCCCAGTATTCCAGAATCACCTTTGTAAAAGGATCGGTGCCTCCCGATCCTTCCCTGAGCATTGCCTCTCCCTGGGCTCTGACTGCCTCTCTCCTCCCCTGTGTATTCTACCTTCTTTCAAACTTCAACTGAATTTTTATTTCTAATTGTCACAAGGGTTGAGCACCTGTGTTTTCAAATGGAATATAAAACAGATGGGAAATAATTACAACCCAGCATTCTTTCCTAGGCTGAAGGCAAATTCCTGGCACCTATTATTCTAATTTTGCTCCCTTCTCAGGTCACCTTTTAATTTCAGAGTGCTCTCTTCTTTCTGAAACTGCGACAAACTGGGGAAAAATATGCTTGAAGTTTCTCCAGGATCTATTCATGTGCATATGGCACAGGGAGGGGAAGGAAGCAGGTATCTGCTTTAACAATGGGCCCATATCCAGCATAAAAAGTAACAAGATGGTCTTGAAAGCACAGAGAAAACACTGAATCTTAGAATCCCAGAATCCCAGATTGGTTTGTGTTGGAAGGGACATTAAAGCTCATCCAGTCCAACCTCTCTTCCATGGGCAGAAACACCTTCCACTATTCCAGGTTGCTTCAAGGCCCATCCAAGCTGGCCTTGGACACTTCCAGGGATGGGACAGCCACAGCTTCTCTGGCTAACAGCTCACAGAGCCTGTGTGTATGCTTTTCCCAATTTCAACTTCACCCCTAAACCCTGAAATTCAGGAGGGTGGTGGTGGAGTGGAGAAGCCTGTAGGTCCTAGCCTGGCTGGGGAAAAAACTTGTTTTTCCAAACACAGGAAGGGGTAAATGACAAGTGTTAAAAACATAGACTTTGCCTGCAATTAATCTTTATGGGGATGCTGTCAAATCCTCAGGATTTTAATTACCATGAGGTCAAATCTTCTTTTACAAAGCGTTCCAGCTGTATTGCGCTTTGTTACGAGTAACACTCTTCAGCTCCTACTAATAACAAAATACACTAATTACACCAAAACTTCGAGCAAATTCCCCGAGTTTCAGCTTGTCAGGTCCCCTCCTCTCTGCCTCATGTTCCCTCTCCCACCTCTGATGCTCTCACCTCTGCTAAACCTATTTTTAAATGTAATATGATGAGATCTAGTTTCATTCTAAAAATAGATCTCATCATTTATACTCATATAAATTTTAATCTTCATATCATCCTCATACCAAGTAACTGTTGGCCACCAGGTATAACCACCTCTCCTAGTAGCTCTATTTTTCAGCAGCTGGTCAAGTGGTTAAAAAAGGCATCCCTACTCTGTTGACTTTAATTTACTGTTGTCATTTACCTTAAGTGACACCCATAATGCTTCTCACAGTGAGCCTGATGTGCTCTCAGAGTGGTGAAAGCAGGGAATAGGTTTGGAGGTGGACATGGGAGCACTGCAGCACAACTTATAATGAAGGTTAGAACCAGAATTAGTTAGTTAGTTACTATTAGTGATTTTAACCCCTGGTCTATAAAGTGCTGCAGTTGAAGATCCAGAAAAGAGCTGGATTATGACAGCAACCTGTTGGCTAAGGGTGCATTTACTATCTGGTAGTGCTATTTTAAAGCCTAAATCTTTCTCCAAAAACCAAAATATGCTCAGAGTTACTCTGCAGCCTGAATTACAGACAGCTTTATCTTACCTGCACCAGCACAATGTGAAAAGTGCTTACACTGTGGTACATCTATCACATAATTAATCCCGTTATTGCTACACAAAATCTCATGTGTGATAATATTTTCCAGAAATGTTATGCTACAAAAAGGTCAAATATCATATAATTTTTTTCCTGCTGGATCCTCCTTCGAGCCATGTTTACCTTAAGATATCAGGTTCCAGAGGGTAAAAGGAACATTAACATCTGATAGTCCAGCTGACTAAATCACAGGAACACACCGGCTGAGAAGCCAGAGCTGGCACAGGTTGGAGGAGGCACCACAGAGTCGTGGAACAGCCAGGTGTGCTCCTGCACTTTCTTAAACATTTGGACTGTTGTTTTTACTATGCTGTGCATGTATATATATATATATATATATATATATATATATATATATGAGTGCTAATTCCCAGCAGACCAGCCCTAAGGGTGGGACATTGTCACTGGACTGTTTGCTCATCTATTTTTTTTCTGATCAGGATGTCTCTGCAGTCCTGAGTTCCACCAGCATTTTGGTTTATTATCTGCCTTTCCAAAACCCGTAGAAAGGCTTGGGTTGGAAGGGATCTTAAAGATCACCTTATTCCAAGCCCCCTGCCATGGGCAGGGATGTCACCCCAAAGAGAGATTCAAATTTGGAGTAGCAGGGAGGAAAATATCCTTAAGAGGTGTCACTCTGATTCTCAGCTTTAATTCCATAGTGAGAACTAACACATCAGGATGCACAGTACTCGGAGTTGTTTCCTGTTCAAAACCACCCCAAACCCTCCTTCATGGAGGTCTTCTCCAGGCAAAAGCCAAAGTTGGATGGGGCTTGGAGCAACCTGACCTAGTGGAAGGTCCATAGTAGGGGGAGGAACAAGATGGTCTTGAGGTTTCTTCCAACCCAAATCAATTTGTAATTTTATGATTTTATAATTCAAGAAGGGGTGACAATAAAACTTATCTAAATTACTCCATTTCCCTCTCATGAGTCTGTTCATTCCAGGAGAACAGAGATGCAGAGTAATTCCTTTTGCCTGGAACCTTCAAACAAAACCTTCACTTATCCATGTAAACAATAAATAAAGCATGCAGAGTCAGGACCATCGTCCGAGTGTCCTGTTGCTACCACCATGACTTCCATAAATCCATAAACCTATTGATTTATGTGTTATTAACACCTGCTGTATTATTTCTGAACATCATATGTCATGCACAGGAGAGCTGAGCCTCGCAGAAGTTTAGGGGGAGATTCCTGCCTCCATCCCAGCCAGGAAAACACACTGGGAAACACAATCATGGATGTTTGCTTTTGGCTGACCATGGCACGTTCTCTCCTCTGGGGAGAGGGATCCTTCCTTGTCCTCCCAAGTCTTGTGCTCTGAAAAGGAAACTGAGCAATGTAAGGCCCGGTTTTTTATTTTTAATTTATTTAATGGATCTGATCCAAAGCTCCCGAAAGCACAGGGAGTGAATTCTTGTGGCACGTCAGCAACAAGGAGATCTGGAACAAAACTCTTGCTTATGTGTAAAGATTAAAGTGCTGTGGAGCCATGAGAAAATGTCCCTTTTATTTCAGTATTGATTAGCCTTTATTGAACACACACATTTCTGCTAACTCTGCCTTTGCTGGGGTTTGTTTAGTTTTTACTTCTTTCATGATTTCAAGTGCCTTTGACTGTAATTTTCCCTTTGCTTAACTCAATCAGCTATTGATAAAATCCAAACTGAGATGCTGAGTCCTTAAAAAGAACCTGTGTTCTTTCTATTCTTTAAAAAGTACTACTGCCCGTCTTTGCTGTGAACCATCTGTTACACGTCTAATTAAAATATATTTGTAATGAGCTTATTAGTGCACGGAATATGTCCTGAACAGGATGTCAGTCAAGAACCCATTGTTTGGGGAGATAAGATACCTTAAACTCCTATTAGTTTAACAAAATCCTGCATTGGTGTTTTCAGCCTCTATAAAAGCAAATTCCAAGAGGGCAGGAATTCACACACTTTTTTGTAATAATTTCCTCTTCAAATATGTTGCTGTTTCTTTCTAATACAGAGTCAGATGGCCTCTTATAATTGCAGTATCAAATCTTTGCCTCAGTTTTCAACTGCAGGTGATTTCAAATGATTAAAGATGCACAACAGGGAATAAACAAAAATGCTTACATGCAATTATTTTTAATTAGTATTTGGCTATAAAGTGTGTGCCTTCATAAAAAAGTCTGTTATTCACATAAACATCTGTTACCATACACACAAGGAAACACACTGTAAGTCTGTCATCACATCACCAAAACAGAATATACTAAGGAAGGCTGGACAGGAAAGCCAACACTTTGAGTTTTTAAACAAAAGATATAAGCATAACTGCCAAAACAGACACTGCACCACACCTTTCAATTAGCGCAGTGCACAATCAAAGGAAGAGCTATTACCAATGGAATTATACTTGAAAATGTTAAAATAGATGGAATTATTCTTTGAAAACAATGGAATCTGTAAGCACAAGACGATTTCAAACTCTTTACTAATTTTGCACCAGCGAACATAATCAAAACGCTTCCTGTTTGCACAGTATCTCTGGGTACTCTTCTGACAACTTTTTTAAATCTTATTTTTGTTCGTTATTTAAGCCCTCTCCAAAAAAAAAAAAAAAAAACCAAAAACAAACCTGAAAAAAACCCACAACCCTCTGCTGTGGCGTGAGCACATAAATAAACCTGCAATCTTCACTTCTGGCCTCATTTTGCAGAACACGACTCAGGGACGTTGACATATTTTAAGTAAGAACGCGACAAACAGCGAAGTAAGAGAGATATACAGAGCGATATAAATTAATACCACTATAATTGATAGGTGGAGATAAGGTTGCTCTGCGGAATACTGAGAATAAAATGAAGAGGAGGTGTGAGAGTACCTTGCACATGAATTACTGAATCGGTGGGAATTGCTGAGCTCTGCTGCGAGGAAGCTCTTGGAAACACCTCCAGCAACCAAACTTAACACCTTAGTTCCACCAGCAGAGAAACCCGCAGCATTAACCACCTAGCTTAAATAGCACAGCTCAATTTGCATGAAAATAAAATCAATTGTTTAATTAAAAAGCACACATGGCAGTATCTGCCAGTTGCACCTCGGCGTTATCTATGGTAGGATCTGAGGAGGAAAAAATCACTGCACCTCAGTTGTGGCTCTGCTGGGACCAATAACTAATCATTACAGCAGAGCCAACCTGGGGGTGCTGCTCGTGGGAAACATGGCTGGAGATGCCACATGTGATCCTGACCCAGCACCTTGACCCATTAATTGTGAGCACAAATCTTTCTGCATATCCTGGGAGAGCTCGTGTGCCTTAAAATCCTTCCTTCACGAGCTGTTAATGAACGTCCTCTGGGCCCGGCTTCCTACTCAAACCAGCACATCTTGGCCCAGAGAGAAGTCAAAAGTACCCTCAGAGTTTCTAATGGCAAAGATGACCCTCTGCTAGGAAGCAGATCCGAATCTTTTCCAGCTCCCTTTGATTTACAAGCCTTCTCTTGCACATCAGCATTTCATATATCTTCCCAAGTGTCAGAAATATGAAAGTCATACATTACAACCAAAGAATGGCCCAGTTCATTACTATCATTTTATTTATTTAACAAATACGGTATTTAATCAGAAGGAACTGACAGCTACAATTGTTTATTGCAATCACACAACACAGCAATAAATAAACATTGCACATTAAGTGCAAGGTAGAAGGATCACTGGAAACATCCCGTATAAAAAATTCTTCCGAAGAATTCCTCTCTAACGGACAGTATTTGTAAATCTATTGACAAAGAGCTCCAAAAAGATGGAGCAGTAAATAAAACACATGGGAGCAGATAAGGTAGGTTTTGCTTTCAGACAAGCAAATTAATTTCTGGGTTGACTCCAGAACAGAATGACGCCACTTCCAGTCGGCATTGGACTAGGACAGTAACATATTACACCCTGACTCGTAAATAACAATAGCCCCAGGAAAGCCTCATCTGCCTTTTAGTGATCAACAATTTTCCATACCATCAAATGTAAATCAGCACTTCACATCCATGAGATGGGGTGGGCACCTTACAGCCAACCCTCACCAACTCCATTTCACCCACTGGAGTTGGGGTCCCCTCCCCAGAGGAGCTGGACCATGTCACAGCCTAGAGTCCTCCACTTTTCCTTCTTTTTCTTCTCCTCTGATTCTGTTCTCAGCTTTGTGAATCCTGACTTATTTGCAAAAAGCAAAGGAAATGTATCTCCATTTCAAAAGCTTCAGATTTCATGCCCCCTCCTGCTTTCTGCAAGCAGAAAGTGGGTTTCGCTTTAAGACACCTCAGTTTTCCCAACTTCAGTGAGAGTTTTGCAAGAGTTAGTGGAGCAGGAGAGTGTCTCAATAACTGTGACAGATGGCTGGGCCTGAGAGAAGAAATAACCATTTTCCTCCTGAAATTTGCTGCAGTACCATGGCAGGGAGATGCTTCCCTTCACCACGTAGGACTCCCCAGGTTGAGAATAAAGTCAGCACTTTTCTTTATTTCTCTTCTTCTTTGCTCTTCCTTTTGGTTTAAAGCACCTCTCATCCAGCTTGGAATGTTAACGTTGAGGGAAGAAGCTTTAACTCTTTGTCCCTTAAGACAAACTTGGAAGGAAAAGGGAAATAGATCACTCCTGGTAGTGGCTGGCCAGGGGGTCTGCAGGATCTGTGCCAGGCAGCATCACCTGGGGATGTCAGGGACCCTCTGCCAGCTGTCCCTGGACCTGCACAGCTCCCCCACCCTCTGACCCTCGCAAAGGACTGGAATTATTTCAGAACATGCAGGTCCTTGTCATGTTCAGCATTACATTAACGAGGCAGGAGATGAAGGTCCAAAGCCCCAAAGCCCCTTAGGTTCTCTGACAGCTAACAGAGGACTAATGGCTCTTCAGAAAAGAGCTATTTTTATGTCTACTGCATATTCCTAAAAATTAAACTGTAAAAGGATCAAAAATAAGGAAGAAAACCCAGGTGAAATGGCCATTTCTGCTCCACATGACTATCCCTGTTCCACATGAGAGCCAGACCCAGAGTCCCATACCCAAATTCACAGGAAATACAGCATGGAAGTTTCAGAAGGGGAAAAGAGCATTGTAATGAAAATTCATTGTAAGAGCAACCAAAAAGAGCAAAGGAGAGGTGGGTTTCTAGATCCATTAGATATCTGCGGCTGGCAGGATCTTTAGAAGTTATCCCATCCAACCTGTTGCTCACAGCAGGCCTGAATGCACAGCTGGACCTGGATCCCAGAGACTTCTCAAGTCCAGGCATGGAAATCCAACACATTCCTTCACATCAGAGCAATGCCAGGCATTCCAAGGCCCCAAAACCTTCCCTGGCTGTGCCCAATGGCATGGTGTTGGCACAGACCCTGCCCTGACTGACAGGAATGGGAACAGAGCTGTGAGCAAGTCCTTTCCACAAATTATTCTCTTGGACCTGGAAACACCTGCCAGGGAAAGATGTAGATCAGAGACAGACCAAACCATGTCCATAGCATACAACATGTCAAAGGTGAAGAGCTGCAGTTGTTTTAGGGACCACAAAAGACAAATTGACCAGGAGGTGTTGGGCAATTTTTGGCTCCTGCCACTGACCACAGACAGAGACAAAGACAATTCCCAGGTTTGAATCCAGACAATGCTCTCCTAGGGTAAATCAACCAGATAGAATAACCACCACATCATGCAGTCCCAGAAAAAAAAAAAAAAGAGCATTAATTATGTTAAAGTTCAGTAAAAGATAAATTATTCCAGAAGGTGAAATAACTTGGTGTTCAGCCAAGACTGTCTTTTGAGCACATGAAATACAGACCCTATTCCAAACCCTACATGCTCCAACCTCAGAGGATCCTGGAATAGTAAGTATTTCCTCATGCAGGTATTTCATCCTTAAAGTGTGGATGTGGCACTTGGGGACATGGTCAGTGATGGGCTTGGCAGTGCTGGGGGAACGGCTGGACTTGAGGGTCTCAGAGGCTTTTCCAACCTTATGGATCCTGTGATCTATGGACACATCTCAGTCTGAACCTACAGATAAGGAAAAATAAACTGAACTGCACTTCAAAGAGTAAAGGGACAGAGGAGCCAGACATGACAGCAACCAAAAAGTGACTGACTCCTCCTTGGCAAGTGGAAAATGCAGCTAATCCTCAAATGGTTCCAGATATTTCAGGTACAGGAGGCATAAATACCAAAAAGAAAATATTACGTTGGTGCTGTTACATAGTATGTGCTGAACAAATGCTATTTGTGTGGCTTAATTGTGAAGTTCTGGATTATATTTTATTTATTTTTTTCCAAAAGAAGCTGATGGCAGTGACAAAGATATTAAAGATATCCAGGAAGGTAAAACCTCCAGTGTGCTCTGCTTGGAGGAGGTTAAGTTGTAGCTTTAAAAGATGGTCTTGTTGCAGTCACTAAAAACTCGACGAATGAAACCCTTCAAAAGCATTTCTAAGTACTAATTAATGCAAGTCCTGGAGATAAATAAAGCAGTGAGGAGCAATTGTGCCTGCAACAATGTGAGGACTTCAAATGAGTGTCTCATCTTTGATGGAGGAATTTTAGTTCTTCACTTTATAAATTAATCTGTCTCCAGAAGCCTATTATTCCTCTAACATGCAACTTAAAAACAGGATGTATTTGGGACTTTCCCATTGAGGGAAACATGAAATAATTGCGACAATGCTTGGTGTGTAGCACCGTGCCAAAAAACATCTCGTGTGTCTTTGTGAAGTTTAACTCAGAACCACCTGATTCCTTGAGGCTCTCAAATGCCACTGCAATAACAAACACTACCCAATTTCCATGATCATAGAGAAAAACTCCAACTGCAAAGCAGCCTCACAGCCCAGAAGGCAAATACAAAGAATCCAAGTTTATGTACTCGTTGATTTTCCCCTTAAATCTCATGATTACAAAGGTAAATTTGCATTTGCCTACCCCAGGTGGTAGAGATTCATGGAATCACAGACTCCCAGGACGGTTTGGGTTGGAGGGGACCTTAAAGACCATGTGATTCCATCCTCTGCCATGGGCAGGGACACCTTCCACAATCCCAGGTTGCTCCAAGCCCCATTCAACCTGGCCTTGGACACTTCCAGGGATGGGGATGCAAATGATCAAAAGCAGTGCAGACACTGGAGAAAGAATAATAAGAACACACCTTTTATTTTCTTTGGGAATGCTTTGTAAAGATCATCAATTTCTGGAGGAATCATGAGGGAACACAGCGAATATTCCCGTGGAAAAATAAGGAATACTGACAGTTGGTGTCCAGGTCACTCGTGGTATTGCAGAAATCCTACACTAGACAGCTGCTTTCCTTTTTCCCTGTTATTTTAACTACTCAGAGCAACAACTGTCCTGATTGCAGAATTCCCTGATTCTTTGGAAAATTAGAGGTTTTACATTTTTCTTAAAACTCAGGGAATCTCAGTGAATGACATTTTGTGTTCCCATTTTTCTGACTCCCTTCCTTAACATTTCCCAGAATTAGGTAAAACCTCCAGCACATTTCGTAGCCAGCACAAGATGGGGGATTTCTTCCTTTTCCAGTCACATCAGGATCTCCGAGCACGGTTTCACTTAAATGTTTCAGCAAGAAGACTTGTCAAACCTATTTTTTTCCTGCAGCTTCCATCTCCAAGTCCCCCAGTTTCCTGTTTCCTTCAGCTGGCTGGGATCCACCAGGAGATGACATCCCACCACCACTGCTCTAACAACACAGAACCATAAACTCATTCCCTGATGCTCAGACAAATCTCAGTGTTCTTGCAATACGAAGTTGTGACGTTGATAATACTTTATAAGCTCTTTTTTTATCCACATTTTGTATTTTCCTGCTAATCCCTGATTAGCTGGAGCACCTGACCAAGCCACACTCCTGTGCCCAAGCACTGGATAGTTTTCAGGGGTAGGGGCTGGTCCTTTCAGTTTTCTTTGAAGAGTTCAGGCTAATTTACTGATAATTGCTAAATTATCACTGTGCTGAGAATAATAAATCATTAACAGCCAAAATCTCTGCTTCATTCTGGCAAACAGAAATATTTATATGGATGCCTAAGTAGCACAGGAACCATCTGCACCCCAGGAGGGGGTGTTTGCTCCATCTCAGACAGAATGGGGTTGGAAATGTTTGGTAATTTCCTTACTCTGCTGTTACACACTACACTCACATGCATCTGCTAAACACAGAGTAAAAAGAGTGTTTACAATTTTATTCAAGGCTTGGGGTTTTTTCTATTTTTAACCTTTTTCTATGTTGTTTTCAACACAAACTGGAGTAGTTATGGGTCTCATTTTTAAAATTCCCCCTTTATTTTTCCTTTTAAGGCTTCCAGGTTCACTGTTGTCAGGTTTCACATAACCCTGTTACAGCTGTGAATATTTTCTCTGCAGAGCTGAGAAGAACGTGGTGGAAAGTACTCCATGGCTACTGAGGAGCTTCTTCTTATGGAGAGGGGATCCATGAACTTCACCCCTCTCTATCAGCACAGGCTAGAAATATATATGCTTTTAGCCACCCCATTTGTGCTTCAACCTTTCAGCACCCTTGCCACTTATCACATTTTTCAAGGTCACCCACTAACAGTGTCTCCCCAGTTGCCAAATCGATACGTGCAACATCACACTTCCCATAAAAACAGTTCTGCTTAAATTCAAGCCCTACAGAAAAAAAAAAAAACCTTACCCCTGCAACAGCTTGGATTTCTTAGCAGGAATCAAAGAACCCTGGTCACGTTCCTTAAAAATAATGGATTTATACCATTAACTTTGACTGAGCACCAGAACAGGCATTCAGGACACACTTTAGCAACCCAGTTAAGTAAACTGGGCACTTTTGAGCAGGATTAGTAAAGCTGTGACTAAAGTTAAGCCAACAGTCAAGCCCCCTGATGACTCTGGGTTTAGCACTGCTCTGCAGAGCAGGCAAATGGAAGCTGCCACTGAAGGCACCGAGGCCTTGGTTGGGCAAGGACACTGATTTCATTCCAGGAAAAATAAATACTTACACTGCAATTTAAATAATTTTCAGCATTTTCCCTACATAAGACTACCTCCCACTAGTGTTTGCAAAAGCCTTTGTTTAGACTATTTCTTATTACATCAAACTACCACCGATAAACTCCAGATCCTCACGAGGCCCGCCAAACATGTGCACACCCGAGTTCTCCATTGCTGTGGGATGTGGAATCCAACATTCTGACAACCCACAGCCTTCACCATGTGTTTCCATTCAGGTGTCAAGGGGGGATGGCTTTAAGCTGAACAAGGGTAGATTTAGATTAGACCTTAGGAAGGAATTGCTTCCTGTGACAGTGGGGAGGCCCTGGCACAGGTTGCCCAGAGAAGCTGTGGCTGCCCCTGTATCCCTGGAATTGTCCAAGGCCAGGCTGGAACAACCTGAGCTAGTGGAAGGTGTCTCTGCTCATGGCAGGGGGTGGAATAAGATGGTCTCCAAGGTCCCTTCCAACCCAAACCAGTCTGTGATTATATGATTCTATGTCAGAGAACTTTGGTCCCTGTTTTATGACATGGCACCAGCTCACCCCAGGGAATACCCAGATGTAGGATGGAACCTTTCTTTCTGAGATAGGGTCATGGGCAGTTCTGTAACTGTCTTCAGTTTCTACAAAGGATTATTTACTGTTTCCTGGCTGCATGGGGAGACGTCTTTAACCTGTGAGTAGAGTACGATTTATGGAGGGAAAAAATTTCACATTGGTGTTTGTATTTCATTCCAGCTGTGTATTTGTGTGGGCACTTCCCACTCTCTGTTCCTCTTCCAATATTCCCTTCCCAAGCATGGGTCCCAGAACCAGGAGGAGTCTCTGCAAGTGACGTTATTTACATAAAATAAACTCCTGAATGTCAACTTGCAAGTTGGATTATTTACTGAAACCTTGTTGTTGCACTGCGTGGTTGTACTGCACGCTGGTGTAAGAACCACATGATTGCAAACCATTAGTAACTGTCACAACAGAGCTCCTGCTACAAAGGAAGGAGACAGGGAAAAATACCTCCTACCCAGGAACTGGAAATTGGATTCAGGAGATGTATTTATTCTGAGTTTTGAGCCTGGTTCTCTGTGTGATCTGTGGCAACTCCCTTCCCTGGCCTGCTCTGCTCCTTTCCCTTCTGAGAAGCGAAATGAATCGTGTTTTTCCTCCTCTGTAAACGTCATTTATATGATCAGATGGAAATGGCCAAGTGCAAAATTACGGCCGTTAACCTTTCCCACGGAATAATCCCAGGATCCACCCGAGGAGCCGTTCACCTGCCGGTGACACTTGGATGTCCTCAGGCGATGGAAGGCAGGGGCCCTTCATGCCAGAAAATAAAGCCTTTAAGTAGGAGCAGAGATTAACTTCACCGGCCAGAAACAGCAGTGGGAACGCTGGGAGCGACAGGGATAACGGCACGAGGAGAAATTCCAGGAATATTGTATCTGGACAACTCCAGTCTCTGTCTGGTGAAGGGGCCAGACTGCTGCTCAACATGAGCTCTCCTTGAAAACACCGAACCATTATCTGCTGCTCTGTGAGGGAGCAGCTCCAGCTCAGGGACTGCAGCCATGAGGACAACTCACGCTTGGCACAGCCCATGGAATTTGGTGGATGTTTGTCTTCTTAATTGTGCTGATATTCTTAACTTCATAAAATAGTTCTGCACAGGAAAATTACATCCCTGCAAAATTCCGATCCCCTCTTATGGGCAGCAGCTGTTGAAATAACTGCTTTGCAATGTAATCCCCTTGTTCAATAATTCTTTGCCTTCCAATGCTGCAATTTACATTTTTGCCAAGGAATCAAACTGGTACTTAAGAATGAGAATCACTGAGGATCCTGCCTTTGTCTCCAGCCAACTGATATCCTAAGCCCTGCTATGACATTATATAAATATTCAAAAAATGCTTGTGAATACCATAATTTCTCCAGGTCTCACAAATGAGGAATTATCCAAGTAATGGATTATGAATGGAGTAGTAATGTATGGAAACATTACCCACCCAAAACGTATTAGAGCTCCCAGAGACTCAACATGAAACAAAATGTGTTAGAGGTTTAACAAAATAAAGCTGTCCCTTGAGATTCAGCCTCACTAATTCCCATTAAAAAACTCTAGAAAGGTGAAAATACTTATAGATACTGTTTATTTATAAATATTATCAGCTGAGAAGTGCACTCAGGAAGATCTTATATAAAATACCTGCTTATCCAGATATAAACTTTGCAAGCTTAAACTGAAATCTTGAAGCTCAGTAATCCCAGATTTCAAATATTAGGTGCATCAGCAAGGCGTGTTTTTCTCTTCAACAATGCCACAATCACGTTGCTATTTTGCCTCTACAGACTTGAAAATTGAAAAATATGATAATATAGTTAATTTGGCCATTTGAAGGAAATCGTTTGGACAAAAATGAAAGGCACTGACTGGCACAGGTTGCCCAGAGAAGGCGTGGATGACCCATCCCTTAAGTGTCCAAGGCCAGGCTGGTGGGGTTTGGAACTACCTGTCTAGTGGAAGGTGTCCCTACCCACGGCAGAGGGTGGGACTGGATGAGCTCTAAGGTCCATTCCAACCCAGGCCATTCTGTGATTCTATGACCAGTTGCCTACTGAGCCCAGGGTCACTGCTGTGCCTGTGCCTAAAATCTCTGCGGAAGAA
Organism: Lophotriccus pileatus; assembly: GCA_035583135.1. Lineage (NCBI taxonomy): Eukaryota > Metazoa > Chordata > Aves > Passeriformes > Tyrannidae > Lophotriccus > Lophotriccus pileatus. The sequence continues at coordinate 34,987,630 of JAWWES010000169.1, forward strand.
ATTGCTGCCAAGTTTATAGAGCTGCTGTCAGCCACCCTGCAAAGCCATTGCTCAACTCATTCCTCCTTTGCTGTCAGCACGCCAGACCCTTAAACCATTTCTTACTTAAGTATCCCTTACTCATGTGAGTGGGACAGAAGCAAAGATTACTCATCCCAGGAGTTGCACAAGTGCTGTTGAGGGTGCCTGCCCCAGAGCCAGCCATTGTATCAGAACTGCAGGAGGAGCCAGCCTGTCTTCTGGGAAAGAAAGTTCTAAGAATTAATTTTGAAACTAATTTAAGAAGTTATAGTTTGCTGCCCTTTTCTTTTCTTTTCTTTTCTTTTCTTTTCTTTTCTTTTCTTTTCTTTTCTTTTCTTTTCTTTTCTTTTCTTTTC